>SNQJ01S0078181.1:0-17191 GCA_010110895.2 Picea sitchensis
CAATGTCTAACAACAAAAAAAACAACCTCATTTTGGCATAGATTACATCTATTTATACATGAGGGCTATTCTCAAGCCTTCCCTCCAGAGAATCCTAGTTCTTTCATATCATAATTAAAGCATCCTACCGCTAAGACTTATTACAATAAATATTCGTTTACAATATTCATATTTGAGGCAATGCTCAGGATTTTTACAAAATACGACCCATTAAAAGAAATTTACACTTATCCTTACACAATACAATGGCTCTCTCCCTCTCCATCCTTACAAACTTTATTACATTAAATGATAAATTTAAAACAAAATGAAAATCTTGACGCTTCTGTCTCCTCGGGATCTTCTCCCTCCTTGTGCTGCTGCACTGGCTGCTAACATGCTACTAAGTAGGAGTGATGCTACTACATCATAAGCCACCATAATCATCCCAAATCAGCTTGGTAATTATGAAAGTGCAAATTTCTATGAGGAATTTGAAGGCCAGACATACAACTTTTCCCTCTTTGTTGGTCTAGAAAGTGTACCAGAATTAGAACTTGAAGGAGGAGCAGATCCCTTTTTGACAATAACAGAACAATCCACACATTAGAGAAGAGGCAAAGTGTTTTTACAAATAAATATTAGGAAAGGAATGTGCAATGAAAATTAAGTTTCTAAATTTGAAATGAAAATGAAATTTAGAATTTGATGTATTATGGATAACTAAATTCCCTTTGAATTTTATTAAGAAACCAATTTTACTTGGACTTACATAGTAAAATTGATGTCCAAATGGAAATAATTGGGAATAATAGTTATACCTAAAAATTAGTAAAGAAATTCTTGTAATTAGGAAATTGGTAAATTTTGGTAACACCAAAGTTTTGCTAAAATTTCCTAGTTATGAAATTCACACTTTGCTTAGACAGTTAGGTGATCTTAAATAAATTTTATTAATGGATTATTTCCATTTAAAAACGTTCAAATATATTGAGTTTATAAATCCACATAATTTCTCAACACATGAATATGCGAATAAATACATATTTAATTTTACTATATTTTTCATCCCGTCGGAACACAAAGAAGAGAGCCAAAGTTCATAGTGCAATGGCCAATGGAGTATAAACAATACAATATTAAAACATTAACTTATTCTCACTTGTGATTGGATCTCAGATTTGATCATTTAGAGTAAAACGAATGGCATGATTGTATGAAGTCCAAAGTTGTTGGAGCAATGGCCTAAGCATAGGAGATTTTAAGTAAATTATAATATAATATGTTCTCCTTCATGATTGGTCATCGTAGTGATGAGGGGAGTGTAGACATATGAAGATTGAATTCCATTCGGAGGTTTGAGACATGATAATTTGAGCAAGGTCTGAATACATCAGAGCGATGACATGAACATTATGAAGTTAAATATAATATAATATTTAACCTTGCCTTCTCATGATTGGTCATCGAAGAAACAAAGAGAGTACGCACAACTTTACTCCAAGGACTTCATAGTGTGATGGAATATATGTCATAAAGTTAAATATATATTATAATATAAAACCCTATCCTCTTGTGATTAGCAGTCAGAGTGATGAGAGGAATGCATGCATTTCAAGCCATAGTTGAAATAATAATTAATGCACATAATAAATCAATGCACCCTTTGTTTAAGTTGAATGGTTTCAGAGTTAATTATGAAGAGTTAAAAGTGTGACTTGAAAGAGTCTGGAATACCACTCTGAAATGTTTTAATTTAATAATTCAAACATTATAAAATTATAAACATTTAATACTTCACGTAAAGGAGGTTTTGTTTACCTGAAATAATATGTATTAAATAGTGGCCATGGTTGATATAACCTTTAATATAAAATAAATGGGCATGAGTTCCCAAACCCTTTTGAGATGACCACTTTTGGAGTTGAATTTGGAGTGTTTAGAGTATTAAATAGGTTTGGAGTACAATCTCCGAAGAATTGGAGTATGACTCTGAAGAGTTCTGCGTACTTTAGTTCAAATAGGTTGTAAAAACATAATGTTGCACATGAAGGAAGATGGGATTATTTGGTGTAGTGAATTATATACATTAATCAATATTATAAGATTAAGTATATTACAATATAATTTAATTATATTAGAACATAATATAATTTATGTTATAATATAACTAATTGGCTTATGAGTTAATCATTACAAAAATGGTACTTAAGTAAATTTTTGGGCTAAGTAAATATGTGTTTATGGGGGTAAATAATTAATTATCCCTAATGAGGATTTAATAAATAAATACTGAGGAGAGGTATTTTAGGAAGGTATTTATTTAAGTACCCTAAATCAGCTTATGGGAAATGGACAAATATCATCCTCTAGCTGAGTGAGCCTATGCACCTTATGGTGACATCACGAGTCGTAATGGGTCCATGTGTCCAGTGGATACTGAGCCATATGTCGTGTCCATAGATGAAGTATTGATGTCATGAATAATGTGGCTTGCCAACAAGGCAACTAGGATGCCTTTAGGACAACACATTTCGATCATTAACAGGTTGAGAAGTTGAGTGGGGTCCATTAGGACAGGTAAAACTTAGGTGATGAATGCATCTTAACCATCAGTTGGGAGATATTGAGTGCATCAACATCATCCATCGGGGAGAAAATAATATTCCTTGATACCTTTGGTTCAGTATAGTGAGACTACACAAACTTCTCAAGCTCTGAATGGATGGAATCAAGAGGAAATATTCCTTGATACCATATTCGTCGGAGGTATGCGTAGAGTGCACAGGGAAAAGGACCGAGCGATGATGGTTGTAGGTCTCCGTGGACTGGGGTTGCACCCTGGTAGGCTAGGCTAGTGCCACACCAGATCTAGGGTGTCTCCAAGTCAGTTTGAGGAGACAATGAGATACTGTGTGGATACCCTGTTGCAGTAAGAGAGATCTTGCCTATGTAAACCTGAGAACTTGGGACGGTCACAACTTCCATTCTATAGCTCTGTTTAGGGAAAATTTGTTGTAGTTGGAAATCTTTTGACAAGTAAAAGATGATAGAGCTATGAATGGGAGGAAGTAATATGGTGTAGAAAAAGAAAAAATTTAATACCCCATCCCTTAAAATCCACTTAGGGGTTGGGTGTGTTACATTTTATCTCTTTGGGATTTGAAGGAGATACTTAACCACATATTCTTTGATAGGGATATTAGAGGGAGCTCTAATCTATTTAAAGTGATGGATGGTTTATCTTCCCCCATTATCTAGTCAAGCAATTATGGAAAGAAGTCAAATATCTCAAAGGAAAAACAATAGGAAGTCGGAAGTTAGCGCTAGAGGTTGTTCCTAGACTACCTTAGGAACAAGCCTAGCACATCTTGTTTCAAATGCTGAATAGTGGTTAAGGATTGCAGGTGGAAGGATGAAACTCTTGATATCAATATGGTTTAAGGTTTGGGCTATTGAGATCACTTGCCTATGTTCAACAAGTCAGGAAAACAAAACTCTGTGGCTAGTGATATAGATTTAGATGGTTAGGTTTGGAAGAAGAAAGATACAAAAAACTGATAATCCCACTAAATATCAACTTGGTATTTAATGATCATATGAAATAGAATAACAAATCTTAACTTAGAAATCCTTTCTAAATTAGATTTATGTGTTTAAGCATCATTGTGGTAAATATTACATCAACTCCTTTCAGACAACCTTTTCAGCATAGTAAACACAGTCATACACCATATAACAATGTAAAAATGCTCAAGAAAGAGTAATGAATATGGAGAACATGAATGAAGGCACACACTAACCAATGATTTTATTCTCTGTTGAAGTATTTACATAAATTAAATGAGCTCAAAAACTCTGAAATATTTTCAATTAAAACCAGAGAGTACAAAAAATAGTCCCATGGACTCTTTCCCCCCCTCTTTACATATGATTTTACATGAGATTTATAGATCTATGAGGTAACAACTAGATCCTCCAATTTTGGATATAATATACTAAAAATAGACATACATGACACCTCCTATGGTCGAATTTGCAGTTAGTCAAATCAACAAGATTACAAAAAATCTGGAAAATCAGTCCCATACCTAAAATCTAGGGTTTGAAATTTAGAGCATTAAATACATTCAAATCATATCAAATATTTGAGTATATTTAGAAAAAATATCCTCCTTGAAGATCCAAGTGTCCTCTTGACTTGACACCTCCTCTTGGCATGTGTGGAATCAAACTAAGGGCTAACTGCCCCAATTCACAACATATGGTGAATTTCTGAAAAGTGAATTGTAAAGATCAGCTTGTATCTCCCAAACGATTACACATGTATAAAACATGAGGGTGATTTTTGTGTATGAAATTATTCTTGTGAAAAACCTCTTTCATTTTTTCAAAATACCTCTCCATATCCTCGTAATTGGTTCCCAAAGATGATGACTAAAACATGAAAATTCTTGTATTTTCAAATTTGAAAAATGAGTTGTAAATCTCTGCTTGTATCTCCCAAACCATGACAACTGTGTGAAAACTAAGGGTGGTTTTCGTATATGAGCTTTATTTTGAGAAAAAAATCTTTCATTTTTTCAAAATACCTCTCCATATCCTCGTAATCTGTGCCCAATGAAGATGACTAAAACATGAAAATTCTTGTATTTTCAAATCTGAACAATGAGTTGTAAAACTGTATTTGTATCTCCCAAATAGTGACACCTGTGTAAAACTTGAGAGACAATTTTGTATATGATATCGTGTTTAGTAAAATCCTCTTTTGGTTTTCACAAATTCCTCTCCATTTGGTTAGAGACTGAGTTTGAACTTGACTGCAAAAACAATTATTTCTAGAAAATCCTTTGTTTTATGTTTTCTCCTTTTTGTTGGCACAGGGGCAGACCCAGGGTTCAACGCTTCAACAACGCACCAACAAAACCCTAGCTACTGGCCCTTTCTGCAACACCTACGAAGCAGATGAAGTCTCACCCGAGGTAGAGGCAGGGGTGGTTGTAGGACTTCAGTGTCTGCAACCTTAGCTGGGACATAGATCTATGATTACAATACTCTACAAAGCACTTAGCAGTCAACATTCATCAATATTTAACCCTTATTCACATCGTAGATCCAAACCCTGATTACATAGAAGCATAGTATTCTACCAGATCTAACACATTCAAGAACTTAGCATGGAGAGATAGATCATATCTAACATCTTATTCACATCATTAGGCACTAAGCTATCATATTCATCTAAGCATAAAATTTAATCACATAAATAATATAACGACTATAGTGCACAAAGAAACCATAACACATGATATATGTGGTTCACCCCAGTGTGGGATGACATCCACCAACTCTTCTCTTCTTTATTATCTTTTTTCAATCTTCTACAAGCACAGATCCCCAAAACCCTACCCCGCATAGGACAAGAGATCTATGCACCTCACCAGATCCTCCTTCCCCAAGTTAGGTCACATCACAAAGCCTTCTTACAATCACTTTCATTTATCTCTGCAAGTCTTAACACATAGTATGCACAAAGCCTTTCAAATCACATAGATAGAACTCTAGCACTTAACACATTGGCCTTCACTTGCCCTTGCTACTTAAATCACCTAGATTTATATTTATACATTACAAAATGGGCCTAAACATGAGTAAACCCATGGGCCGACATCCCATACCCATTACATAAACCCTAATCCAAAAAACTTCCCTAAAAAGGGGTTGAGATCCCGCGATCTTTGCTTTGAGTTGTGCTCCGCCTTCGACTAGCCTATCGAAGTCCCATCAACCATCAACCATCACAAAAAACTCAACATCATATTATTTGATGAAAAATATGCTGCTATAGGTGTTCTTGTAGAGCCTGCATATTTCATGTGTGGAGAGTTGCGGGAACTTCATGTGGCACCCTGAAAAAGCTATCTTTTGGCATTTTTGGATGGAATTGACTTTAAAAAATAATTTTCAAACTCTGGTAATTATGATATAGTCATTATAAACACGTGCATAACTCCTCCTATCCTCTCTTACAAGACTAAATATTTCTCATTCCTAAAAACATAACATTATTTTGACCCCCATGATAAATATTTTGAACCTTTAACAAAATATGATGAGAATTTATAACCTATACAAAAAAATTTAATGAATAAAGTAAGGGGCGAGAGATAAAACTTTGTATAACATAAGAGGTGATAACATAGGCTCCATGGGGGATGGATTTTTCCCTATGAAACTCCAGGAACTTCGACAGACCTGTGCCTTAGATCCATTGGGATTTCTGCCATATTTATTATGTAAATGGTAACTTCTCAGCTTTTGAAGTCTAGAGTATTATAGAAAGATTTGCCTCACCATTTCTATCTTGCACAGAGGGCCTTTTTCCATTTCCCTATGGAGACTTATCATCCCTTTTTGATAAATCCAGAGCTAAAAATAAACATTTTTCCACATATACGCGCCCTATCAGCTATACAACAAGCGTATACACAGGTTGCTCCACTACAACCCACGTACATCGCGATTTGTGCCGAAAATACAAAAATGGAGTCGGGTTTCCATGTCACAACAAGAGCTATCTGATCCTTGGCCTTCCATATACTAGAAAAATTCTGATTCATCCCTTTAGTTTCATTTTGAAGGCTATAAGAGCACAATTTCGAGCTATGGAAAGGAGGAGAAATCATTCAACTTTGAGAGGAAAGTTACTCTGGAGAAATTACTTCATATTGAGTCTGCATCCCTTTGTCGCTCAAGTCTGAACGCAGTGTTCAACCCCCAAGATCTTTCCCTATTTTTGAGCGAACCTCATTGTCTCCCTCTTTTGAGTTTTCCTTTGGTGGAGGATTGAAGTGGTGGAGACCCAGTTGGAAGGAACCTAGTTCCTTGGTTTCGAACCGTGTCGACACGGAATTCTGTAATGTTGACACTTCTGTTGATCAATTATTAATAGAAATACTCATTTCTCGTCCTATTGGTATCGTGCAAATATATGATTATTATCAATGGGCAGGTTTGTAATGTTTATTAATGGATTATGCTATCTGATGTGATAACCCCTTTACATTATCACTATATACTTGCTTTGCTTGTTTGTTCAGAACTTATTGCAGGTACAAATATTTGGGTCGAAGTGCTCAACGGTGGAACATCATCAAACGTTGGGTCGGGGTAGGTCTCTTTCTTATCTTGCACATTAGTTTATATAGCATACAATGGAATTGAGTTGATTTCTGCAGTCATAACTGTCTCTTATGGTTTACCCTTGGCCATAGAGATTTTTTCCCTCGTAACATAGAGAAACGTTAATCAAAGCACATCAACCTAAAAAATTTAAAATGAACTCTAAAAAACATAAAGAAAAGTTGCAGCAGTGCTCCATTGGGCTATGGAGTCATTCACCTCTTTCTAGACTTTTGTAACTGTCTACTACCATACCTCCAACTCTGCAACTTATCCAAGAAAACTAGAAGAATTGCTGAAAACAAACATACTGATGCAATCTAAATGCTCACGAAGCGAGCTTATTATCTACGCTACCCTACCCTAACCAACTCTCCAATTTTCTTAGGTGAAGTCATACTTGTAGTGTAGCCAGGTAAGTATCTGATTGGTGAATATATTTTTTTGCAAACAACTCTTCAATTAAACCCATAAAAGAGGCAACAAATGCAACAAAAAATCGATGAACAATTGATACTTATAGCTGCAACCTACCGGCTTGGAGAAATCTCCAATACTGAAAACTTGTAAACAAAAGACTCCATGTATATGGCTATAGGATCATGAATGATATAAAATAAATCTAGCTGAATAAAAGGACTAAGTTTCCCCTTCATATTTTTTGGTGATGCATAAATATGCCCCCTGTCATCTACTTGTTGGTTGTCTTCCTACAGTGAAATATCATGACCAAAATTCAAGAACATATAATCTTTCATGTTATCATAAACAAAAAAGGGTTGTTGATTTGCAATATGAATGGACAGGCATTTGGGAGAAACCACTTCTTCTTTTACAAAATGATCATGTGACATTTTTATAGTAGGATTAAAAATATTCCTACTATGATCAGCTAAAAACTTTCCACAAGGAAAATCATTATCTGTAAAATGACCTTCATGATCATCCTCATAAACGAAATAAACTTCATTCTCATGATTAGGAAAATATTCAAATGTATAAGTAAATTCATCTTGTTGATGTAATTTATGAACACATACATCTACATTCTCAATAGTATCAAAATAAGATTTAATACTTTCAAGATCTGAAAAAGAATTAAAATCTACAAATGATGCACCAACATGTTAAAATAGTTGCAAGCTCGGACTATATTCCTATTTCCCATATTCTTCCTTCAATTTATGTGTGTGAATATCTTCAACCAAGATTTGATCTGAGAGATTTCCACAAGCTCTGAGGTTATTTTCAATCCCTTTTGCATCTATATATACCTTCTCTAAAGATGAAGACTTTCTCTCTTTGAAGATTAAAACTAAAACAAGATGATGATGAGCTGCAATATAAAACAACTTGTCAGCAACTTCAGATGGTGGAATGAAATCGGGCATGGTAAGATAGAATCTGTGGAATCTCTAGTTGAATTGGGTGACAGTCTCATTTCTTCTCTTCTTCAGGGCATAAAACTCAGATATATACTGATCAACAGATTTATTTTCACCCCAATATCTCAGGAATACATGATGAAAATAAGTCTGTGAACAAATAGAAGAAGCCTTCATATTTCTAAACCACAAAGAAACATCCCCGACCAAGTATTTGGGAAATAACCTCAATATAACATCCTCATGCATGATTTGAAAATTATCAACAAAATCCTCAAAAGCTTCCATGTTCTTTTTAGCTGCAATATGATCATCTCCTTTGAACATAGGAAGGTATTCAAAAAACATGGGAGGTTAATAATTTAGGATAGGAGGCAACTTTAGAGGTTTACAAATTTATTTGATTCTTAATTGAGCTTCAGTAGGCTGAACAAAAATGTCAACTAGCTGATTGTAAGGTTCAACAGGGACCTCAGAAGGTATATCAAATTCGTAATCTACAGGTTTAAAATATGATTCAACTTTAGGATAAATTGAAACATAGGCCTCAGTTTTATCATTAGGTTCATATGATGGGATTAAATCAAGGTCAATAGTGCATGAAGAGGAAAAAATTCATTACTGAGTGAAGAATATGAATTTTTAGGCTTACAATCATCTGAATAAACAAAACATAGGATGATCCTTTTTACATGCAAATGGAAAGACAGGACCGAGCAGACAAAGAAGAACAAAATTTCATGGAGAAAGCTAATGAGATGATACCTGGTTTTATCCCTTTCGTGCTTTCATTTTTCTGTTAGAATAATTTTTCCTCCAGTGGAGTCTTAGATTGTGGAGTCGTCAGGTGAAAAATTATTGTAGTCTGTACATTTATGGMTTTAGTTCACCATATAAATATGGATCTAATCAATTTKGTTCTCCCATGGAATATTTTCAAATTCGTTCACGACAACGATGCCAAAAAATGTTAGTGCTAGAAGTTGTTCCTAGACTGCCTTAGGAACAAGCATAACACATCTTGTTTCAAATCCTTAATAATGGTTAAGGTTTGCARGYGGAAGGTCACAGTCTTAATCTCAATATTGTTTAAGGTTTGAACTATTGATATCACTTGCCTATGTGCAGCAAGTCAGGAAAACAAAGCTCTGTGGCTAGTGATATAGATTTAGATGGTTAGGTTCAAAAGAAGAAAGATACACAAAAATGATAATCCCACTAAAGATCAACCCGGTCTTTAATGATCATATGCAATAGAATAACAAATATTAACTTAGAAATCCTTTCTAAATTAGATTTATGTGTTTAAACATCATTGTAGTAAAGATTACATCAAATCCTTTGAGACAACCTTTTCAACATAGTAGACATGGTCATATACCATATAACAATGTAAAAATTCTTAAGAAACAATAATGAAGATGGAACACATGAATGAAGGAACACACTAATCAAGGATTTTATTCTCAGCTGAAGTCTTTACATAAATACAATGAGCTCAAGAACTCTGAAAGATTTGCAATTAAAACCAGAGAGTACAAAAAATAGTCCTCTGGACTCTTTTCCCCCCCCTCTTTACATATGATTTTACATGATATTTATAGATATATGAGGTAGAAACTAGATCCTCCAAGTTTGGATCTAATCTACTCATAATAGACATAGACGACACCTCCTAGGGTCAAATTTTCACTTAGTCAAATCAACAATATTACAAAAAATATGGAAAATCAGTCCCATACCTAAAATCTAGGGTTTGAAATTTAGAGCATTAAATACATTAAAATCGGATCAAATATTTGAGGATGTTTAGAAACAATATCCTCCTTGAAAACCCATGTGTCCTATTGACTTGAAACCACCTCTTGGAATGTGTGGAATAGAACTAAGGGCTAACTATCCCATTTCACAACATATGGAGAATTTCTAAAACATGAGTTGTAAATATCTACTTGTATCTCCCAAACCATGACGTCAGTGTAAAATCTGAGGGAGGTTTTTGTATATGAGCTTGTGCTTGAGAAAAAAATATTTTAGTTTTTCAAAATACCTCTCCATATCCTCATAATATGTGCCCAAATATGATGGCTAAAACAAGAAAATTATTGTATTTTAAAATCTGAAAAATGAGTTGTAAAACTCTGCTTGTATCTCCCAAACCATGACACCTGTGTGAAAACTAAGGGAGGTTTTTGTATATTAGATTGTTCTTGAGAAAAAAATATTTAAGTTTTTCAAAATTCCTCTCCATATCCTCGTAATATGTTCCCAACGATGATGACTAAAACAAGAAAATTCTTGTATTTTCAAATATGAAAAATGAGCTGTAAAGATCTTCTTGTATCTCCCAAACAATGACACATATATAAAAACAAAGAGAGGATCTTGTATATGAGATCATTTTTAAGAAAACATTCTTTTTGTTTTCAAAAAATACTCTCCATTTGGTCAGATATTGAGTTTGAACTTGACTGCAAAAACAATCATTTCCATAAAATCCCTTGTTTCCTATTTTCTCCTTTCTCATACAAGACTGCTCCAAAACTCTTTTTTGAAGATAAAAAAAAGGTGTATTATGTATATTTTAGGGTGTGGAATAGTTTCATTATCATTTTTCACCATCAACCATAAAAAAAACCTATAGCACCTGCATATTTCCTGTGTGGAGAGTAGCGAGAACTTCCTGTAGCGCCCTGAAAAAACTGTCTTTTGGAATTTTTGGATGGAATTGACTTGAAAAAATAGTTTTAAAACTCTGTTAATTATGATACAGTCATTATAAACATGTGCATAAATCCTCCAACCTCTTTGACAAGAATAAATATTTCTCATTCCTAACAACATATCATTATTTTGACCCCCATGATAAAGATTTTGAACCTTTAACAAAATATGATGAGGATTTATAACCTATGCAAAAAAATTGTAATGAAAAAAGTTAGGGGTGAGAGATAAATCTTTGTAGAACAAAAGAGGTGATAACAGGCCACTTGGGTGAGTTAGGAATTAGACTTTTTTTATAACCTTGGTCGTCAGATCTAAGGGTTGAAATATCTCAATCATTGTTAATAGAAGATCCATCAAAGTATTCCACTGTGGGAATGGGACGTGACTCTTAATTAATCATATCCATCGATCTATTAGTGAATAATTTAGAGTGATCATGACCATCCATAATAGTGGAACATTTGGAGTAATTTGATCCACTGGTATGAAGATTCTCTGAAGGCAGGACACCAGGGAGAAATATTGATCATCCATCGGGCCCAGTTGAAAGTAATCCTAATCGTAAATATTGGTGGTCCTTCGGGACAAGGCCAAGAGGAATATGACCTCGCACTGACATGGATGACATCACCTATCCAATACACAAAGGAAAATTGTGATGATATGAACCTTTCGGTTAAGAGGTGAGTAGATAAATCCTGACCATCCATTGGAGCCAACATTTCAGAGTGTTGGAATTGCAGAGAGAAGAAGAACTCTAACARATCAACTCCAAAAGGAGATCTAGACTGTTGATATGTTGATGTGAGATAAAATATGAACTGTKCAATTCTTAGAGCTGACTAATATGTGTAGGTGGTGAGATAAATCACAGAAGCCATCAGATCCTMTCACAAAGATKCTAAGACGCAARTTTTGTGTTAGACGAAAGGGGTTGTAACCTMATGGAAAACATCATTAGAGATATCATAATAATGATATTAGATTAACTAATATTTTTGTAATCCTCGTGATCATAATATTGAGATTCATACTGCATGATGGAAGACCTGGCATCTGATGCTTGGTGGTGATRTGTCTCACAATAGATGATCCATGGGTTAGCACAAGGGTGGGACATGTGTCACTTGACGATCATTCCACATGTCGATAAGTGGTTCATTGCAGGKTCGAGTGTGGGCCATACTATAGGAAAATACCCTGGGGATAACGCCATAAGATATCAAATATTGATCAGGGAAGAAAGAATGATGTCCACCATCCATTAGAGTCGGTATGTCAAAGGAGTTAGACTTATAGGAATGAATGAACTCCAACGAAGGAAATCTGAAGAATAATATGAATCATTGATCGGTGAGTGGGCGTAATGTAAAGATAGTCGTCTATCTATCATAAGCCCCACATAGTCAAGTATGAAAAGGTTAGAGAGATCAAGAATTAACCATCGTGCATGTTAAGATGTCGAAATGGTTGTAACCATCGATTGATCGAACCTGAGAACCATTGGATTTGAGGGTATGATTTGTCGGAGAGAAGCCATCGGAGCATGAATTGTGACCCCCTGTTCCGTTGTTCTGAAGGGAAGGAACCTGAATGAATCCGGGCCATTAGAATAGGAGGGAGATACAATGAGGAACCAATGGGCCAGGTGGCAGGTTCCACGCCAGTAGCCATGTCTACATTAGAGGGTGATGTGGAGCCACGTGGGTGCCATGTGGAATTATAAAGGAAGAAGGCTTAGAAATTTTAATAGGCCATAAATTTTGATCCATAACTCAGTTTTGAGCATGGTAAAAATTGTTGGAAAGATATGAATGAGAAGAAGATGACGGTGCTTGTGAGAAGAGGTGTTGAAAGGATTATGATGAAGAAAAAAATTAATACCCCATCCCTTAAAAAGATACTTAGGGTGTTGGGTGTGTTATAGTGTGGTCTCAGAGCAAGAAACAACACTTGGCCTAATTGGGATCATGAAAGAGTTAAATAATTTTTTCTTAGAAAAAATTTAAGGGGGAGAGCACCCTACCCTACCCTATTTATCAAAACATGATTCAAACACCAGACCTAGATGTACAAAAGAATGATCATGATACTAGTTTAACAAGGCTATGATGAGCCTTTTGAAAGGTGTTTCTACCTTTAAAGGATTTTTATTTATCTGTATGAGTCCCTTGAGGAGGAGGAAAACATATTGAGATTACATTGGACAACATATTGAAATTACACCTTAGATATTCTGGCTGAATTTCAGTAGAGGGATTATATTGTCCCATTTTCAGACTGATAATTACTCTTATATGAGTAACTCGTGGGAATTGAATCTAGTAGGGAATGTCAATGCATTCTCTGAGATGAAACCTTACCATGCTTCCATGGATTCCTTTCCCTCTTCCCAACGCCCCCGTAGCTCTAGATGAGATTTCTTTTAGATCCATTATCTCTTCCCTAGGCCCTTCGGTTTCTAAGGCTTAGTCGACAAAGTTTGTAAATCTCCTCGAGAATATCCCGAAAGTTATTCTCCCTGCTACGACGACCCGTTCTAAGACTCTATCTCTCTTTGAAAGGGGTATGGTAGGAAAATTCATCGGTTTGTGGTCGTCTGTGTAGGATATCGAGATTTGGGTCCAAAATAAATGGTAGGTTTTGATTAAAGGAAGGATGACCCACTATTTTATGGATGTGGTTTCTACACCTTTTTGGTAGAAACAAAGGAAGATCGATATCTGATCTTTAGAGGAGGCCCCTATTTCTTCAAAAATCGAGGCATGTGTCTTAAAAAGATGGACTCTTGACTGCAACCCTGTGCTTGATGTGCCCTTAGAAGTTCCATTATAGGTAAGACTTCCTCATCTTACTCTTCATTGTTGGAATCCCGATACACTCAGAAATATTGGAAATTCTCTAGGAAAATGTATATATTCTACAGAACCCAAGGGTAACATGTTTTCATGTGCTCGAATCTGCATTGAAGTAGACATAGAAAATGACCTCCTAGAAGAAATACTATTAAAACTAGATAACTAACAACAAATCTAAAATCTATATCATGACCAACTGCCATTCAAATGAAAATCATGTCATGAATATGGAAATTTTGTAAAAGATTGCAAAAATACAACCCCTCAAGATTCCACTCCCCAAGCCCTTGAGGAACACTGGAAAATGGTAAAGAAGAAAATTGTATGTGGGAGAGCCCCTCCTCCCCCTTCCCATAACCCTTCTTCAAGTTTTCTCCATGTTGCAACCTATGCTGACCCTAGTACCTCTGCACCCCTCATCCAACCAGTCTTTGTAGCATATCCTTCGTTTTCTTCCCCCCTTAACCCTATTCTCCCCTTATCATGTTTGACCCTGGACTCTAACCTTTTCCTTATCTCATCTAAATCCTTCTAGGTTATATCTCAACCCATTCCAACCTTCGTAGAAGTGGTCTGTCCATTTTTAAGACCTCTAGGATCTAACTTCCCTTCAAGAGTTCCCTCGATTATTCCCTCCTCCCCGATCCTGCAGGTAGCTTCCCATGAATTTCAATCCCCAAATACTAAAAAAGAATCCTCAGAGTACTGAGAATAAATTGATCTGAGGAAAATACCCCCTTATGGAGTAACAACAAGAAGACGTGAAAAATCAAACTCTAGTGATCAAGAGTCTGAAGGGATGGAAGATAAGAAAAACAAAAGACCAGGGAGAAGGTCAGCTAAGGAAATTTGGGAAGAGAAAGAAAATAAATAAAAAATTATGTGTGTTCAGACTATGATGGAAAATTTATTCAAAACTGCAAAGGGAAATCTGTGGAAAGGAAGTGGGAAAATATCCCAGAAAGGGGGTAGCGGTCTATTCTCGCAAGGTAAATAATGAAGATAGTGTCATGGAACTATAGAGGACTTGGAAGAAAATTAAAATTAGAAGCAATGAAGGATTTAATTCTAGAAGAAAAACCCAAGGTCTTATTAATCCAGAAGACCAAACTTTCAGAAACTGAGTTGCTAGGTCTAAATAATAATTTTTGGGTAAATAGTACATGAATAGTAGTACGCTCCAGGGGAGATTTTGGAGGTTGTTTGGATAAATATATGCACTATTAATTCCCACATTTAATTATCAACTGGGGCTCGTAAGCTTCGAGGTGAAGGTGCAGGAAACGCAGGATCATAGCCTATTCTAGCCTAATCTAAAGCCAACAAAACAATATTCAAACCCACACTGCAGGGAATTAACACTAAGGATTCATCATTGGGAGGTAGGAATAACTTAGTGCTATAAAGGCTTAGATCATAGTCTTTCATGCACTCGGGGTGATGTTTGTGTGATTAATCATGAGAAGCTTACTTAAGTTTTATGTCCTTCAATGATTATTTCCTATAGTGGTTAGCTAAGATACAAGAAAACTAAATCAAAGAAAACTAGATTAAAAGACAATGAAGACAATCTGAAAATGACTTGTAAACAAATGAAACTAAAATTTCAAGACAATTCTTCAAATGGATACAAAAAAAATAAAGAAATCTATGTAATAAAACAATGGATCTTTAAACTACTGAATGAATGGAAATGTTTAACAATGATCTATGGAAAGCAATAGACATAAAGAGATGGACTTTATATTCAATGGATGGCAACATTCTCTACATATTAGTGCATGCAACAATATTTAAGAATCACATGATTACATCAAGATTCAAGGTATATATGTTATATGTTTGTGATAATAAGACAAAGAAATGTCAACAATGATCACTAAAGAATCATCTTATCCATAGCCTGAACCCAAAGTCTGAAACTTGAACATGCTAGACTTATTGATCCATGCACCAACATGTTGACGAGCGAAATTGAACGCTCGCCAATTGGAGGAGTGGATACGGTCTGAGGTTGTCTAAATAACCCAAGCCGTTTGGGATGATCAACCTCGACGAGTTTAGCGGCTCCATTGGCCGATCTAAGTCCTAAGAAAATGAAAGAAAAGCTAAAACTAAGAAAAACTAATCTAAGTAAAAACAACAATTAAAGCAAACTAATAAACAAATATGAAATACATATATACAATCTATTGTCTAACATTATACAACAATAATTCTATGAAATTAAATGTTCAATTATCGACATAATTAAATCTTAATCACAAATGTACAATATTTACAGATTACAGATTTTAAATGAAAACCTGCTAAAATCATTTGTAAACTATCCTATGACAACAAAACTATTGTTTTTTTATTTTTATAATTTTATGAGAAAGAAATAAAATGAAAACTGTCTAAGATGAACAATTAAGATAATAATACTAACTATAAATATGAACTATATATATCTATGTAAACTACTTAAATAACACTAATAAATTAACTATTAAATAACAAATAGCAAACTGACCTGAAGTAATGCTTCAGGTTTGTCTTGTATAGAATAGTTGATTTAGCTGTTCGGTGGGAGGAAACCCGCACCAGATTCTCCACAAGCTTCTCATAAATAGGAAGCAGCAGTGCTCTTCGAATATAAATGACATGACAAACAAGACATAAAAAAGGATAGCAATCTTATAATTTACAAATCATCGTAGTTAGATAAATCCCTGTGCAAAGATTTGTACAGAACAATTCAATTAACGAAGAAGATAAACCTTTAATTCATTAAATTGAAACAAAGTGATTGTTGTACTTTAAAATAAGAGAGATCAGATATGGACAACACATAAACCAAATCATGTCAACCTGCAACGAATTACGATAGCTAAAGTAGTCGATAATTGATTGCAAACTGATATGAAGAAAGCTTGAAATAAAAGTTTGATATATTGAAAGCTAAAGCTGTTACAAGACATCCACTTTCATCCCAACTTGTATCATCATAAATCCATAGCCTATTTTCCCCACCGTGATGATGGGTCCATTACAAAAAATAACAAGTATTTAAAGACC
>SNQJ01S0078181.1:17201-28414 GCA_010110895.2 Picea sitchensis
AGGTGGGCTAAGGTAACAAAGGAGTGTATCATGGATCGGGGATCGGTAAATCAAGTTGCTTGGACATTGCAAGTGTTGAAATCCCGACAGGGGAACCCCGATAACAAATTAAAAGGCAGTGTTAATTTAGAAGAAGGCGAGAGCAAGTGCAGAGTGTTGTGGGTGGAAAATTCCCGATAGGGAATTAGAAGAACCTTCCAGTTCTTCGGGCCAAGGTAAGGAGGAAGGATCCTATGAGAAGATGTACCCTGGGTGGCGTGCCTGTGTCAAGTGGTATCAGAGCTTAGAAAAGCTTATTTTCTTTCTGTAGCAGAGAAAAAGGAGAATTCACCATGCCGCCAGGGAGAAGGGGTAGACAATCACCCGATCTGGAGGAGGAAAGGTAAATGTCCAGAGAAAGAGGTAGGCAAGTGCAGAATCCAGACGTGGAGAGAGAAATGAGAAATCTTCGTGCCAGAATGGAGGACATGGAGATAAGAGAAAGGCACAAAGATGATGTAGGAGATATCAGTGAATCCGAAAATGAAGATGATGCTGGACATAGAGAAGAAGAAATCCCAGCGGAAGATGCAGCGAGTGAACGATTACTTAAAGCTATTGCAAGAATGAGTACAAAGGTAAAAATGGACATTCTAGTTTATGAGGGAAATATGGATGGGGAAGAGCTTCTAGATTGGATTAGAGTTCTAGACACTTACTTCGACTATGAAGACATTGAAGAGGATAAGAAGGTCAGGCATATCGTCACAAAGATGCAACGAGTGAACGCTTACTTAAAGCCGTTGCAAGAATGAGTACAAAGGTAAAAAATGGACATTCCAATTTACGAGGGAAGCTTGGATGGGGAAGAGATTCTAGATTGGATTAGAGTTCTAGACACTTACTCTCACTATGAAGACATTGAAGAGGATAAGAAGGTCAGGCATATCGTCACAAGATTAAAAGGACATGCAGCCTTGTGGTGGGATGAACTACAAGTCGACAAAGCGCTTCCAAGGGCAAAGCGTAAGATTAAGAGTCGGGATGATGATCAGGTATTAGCGTACCATTCCCGTGAGATTATCAAATTCCTTTGTTCAGGAGGATGCTGAACCTGAGACAGAAGTTGATGGCATTAAAGGAGTATACCGAGGAATTTTATAGGTTGAATGTCAGTCGTATGTCATCGCTAAAGCAATGATCAAAAAGTGGTCGCATACGAAATGGCCTCGAGATATGAGATCTGGATGAAAAGCATAGCAACCATCCCAATCTATGGAGGATGCTTACCAAATGGCTCTAAAAGCCGAGGAAACCTGTTTTACAAGCAAGGTCGAGATACAAGGCGTAGTCAGCCCGAGGCAGCATTTCCAGAAAGAATCCGTGGCCCAAGGACGATTGGAATAAGCCCCACTAGAACCGAGAGGTGGAAGTTCACAAAGAAAGGCGAAGGATGATAAAGAAAAACAACATAATCGAAAGTGAGAGGAGGATATGTTGATAATGATAGGTTTCCCTGCACATGTGACAGAGGAAGAGGAAGAGGTGGAGTAATTACGTTCTTCACATGTGCTAAATGCATAATGCCTGAAAAGTCCAGAGAAAAGGAAGAAACTGAGAGACTCACATCGCCGAGGCATAGAGGTAGGATATTGATGCGCGTAATAAGATCAAGGCGGAAGACGCAGATAAAAGTCCTTTTTATGCCATAAAAGGAGATGGAGAATACAACAAAGAGGGAACATTTTTAGACTGCCATAAATGCAATAAGGATAGAGTGTGCAAGGTTATCATGGACAACAGAAGCACAGATAATCTCGTTTCAACCAATATGGTAGAAAAGTTAGCCGGAGACAACCCATCACCAATCCATACAGTTTCATGCCTACAGTAAGGGACATCAGGTAAATGTCACTAAACAACGTTTAGTTGGATTCCAAAATAGGGGGTTATAATGATAGAATACTATGATGTCATTCCTATGGATTTCTATTTATTGTCAGACCATGGCAATATGGATAGAAATGTGGGATCTCGCGATGAGTGACAACACATACACCTCATGTGGAGAAAAATGGGAGAACCCACATGTTGCATCTAATTGAGGATAAGGAGGCTAAACCGGAAGTAAGAAACATAGCACTTCATGAGTGGAAGCTGAACTTCACGGTTAAGAAGAAGGAGGATCCACAATTATTTGTGGTCCAAAAACCGAGAATTGTTCTGACTAGCATAAGAGTGGATGATTTTCCAGAGAAGTTCAGAACCTACCGAAGAGTTTGGTCGATGATATTGTAGTGGATGAATTACTCCCGCTTTATTTCAACCGGATGAGAAGTGAGTCAATCATATCGATCCATACCAAGAGCCAGGCCTTCCAAACAAAGCCGCATACTGCATTGACGTCATAGGAGAATGAAGAAGTTAAAAGACAAAATCCAGGATTTGTTGGACAAATCTTTGGTCAGGGAAAGCTTTAGTCCATGTAGTTGTCTGGATAGTACCTACTTAAGAAAGATGGAGGCCGGAGGATGTGCATTGATTCAAGGGCTATTAATAAGATAACCATCAGATAGATTCCTACTGCCAAGGATGGATGATTTGTTGGATTGTTTGAGTGGAGCAAAAAAAAAAATTTCAAAGATAGATTTGAAGAGTGGATACCACCGACCGGATGATATATGATGAATGGAGTTAGCATTCAAGACAAACGGCTAGTTTGTATGAATGGCTTTGTCATGTCGCTTGGCTTGACTTAATGTGTCGAAAGTAAATCTTTATGAGGTTACCGAATGAAGTCCCTCAAGGATTTCATCGGGAAATTTTTCATTGTGTATCTAGATGATACCATTTAAGAACCATACCTAACATATGTTTATTTACTACTGTGATGAAGAGATTACGTATGATGCTGCCACATAAAAACATAAAGAAGTCCCTACGAAAGAAATGCGCTCATCACTTGGCTCTTTGTTATTTCGCCTAATGAATTGGAAGATGGATCCTGTGATAAGGTAGAAGTGATCAAGAATCGGCCACCACCGAGAAACATTTTCGAGGACGTGGTTTTCACTCTGGGTTGGTTAGGATTCTACCGTAAATTCATCAGAATTTCTAAAGGAATTAGCGAAGAATGATGGATACAAGTGGAAGAAAAGACATAAATCTCTTTCTACCGACCTAAGAGTATCGAATATTTCGATTTGTTGAAATGAAAGATTACTGAAAAGACATTTTAGGTAAAATGTGATGCAAGTGGGTTTTCCATAGGAGTGGACCCTGAGTCGAGGACGACTCCATTGCATATTCTCAGCTGAATGAGGCAAAAGAAAATACTCCACCGCATGATAAGGAGTTTTATGCCATCATACGTGCATTGAAAAATGGAGGCACCATTTGATTCCAAAGGAATTTTTTATATATAGTGATAACCATGCATTACGCGCCAGGACTCAACAGGAGAAGTTGAATCCGAGGCATGTTAAGTGGGTTGAATACACATGCGCACTTCACCTTGTAATTAAGCATACTGCAATCGCTAACAAAGCTGTTGATGCTTTGAGCGTAGGAAGTGTTTGTTGTTGCAGAATTCAAAGTCCTGATCGCTAGGCTTTGATGATCTCGACATGTATGCGATGAACAAGATTTTAAGGAAGATATGGAAGTACTGAGAATCCAGTCAGAGACAAGACCTTGGACGTAATTATATATGGATCCAAGATGGATTATTGTTCGTGGGAAATCAATTGTGTATTCCAAATTGCTCCATGCTGAGGAGAATCTGATAAAGGAGAAGCACAACGGAGGATTGGCCGAACACTTCAACATGATAAGACATTTGAAAAGTTGAGAGAATACTTTTACCGTGGATGCTAGAAGATGTCGTTTATTTGTTGACATGCCGGATTTCCACAAAGATTTCAAAGGGAAGAAAGCAGAATGATGGATTCTATCAACCATTACCCATACCAGAGGTCGTGGATGAAATTAGTATGGATTTTATATTGGATTGGCTAAGGACACAAAGAGGATTTGATTCGATCTTGTGGTAGTGGGATATATTTTCCAAGATGGCACATTTAATACCATGACAGAAAACCGCTGACGCTGACGCATCACGAATTGTTTTTCAAAGAAGTCATTTGTCTTCACGGCTTACCAAGGAGTAATTGTTTCGTGATAGAGATACAAAGTTCTTAGGGCACATTTGGAGGACATTATGGAAGAAGTCGGGGACTAACTCGATGTTTAGTTCCCTTTGTCATCCCCGATGGATGGCAACATAAGTGGTGAACATAAGTCTAAGAGACTTGCTGAGAAGCTTGGCGACCGAAAGCACCATAGAAGTTGGGATAATATATTGCCGCAGAAAGAGTTTGCATACAATGACTCAAGCATTAGGAGAACAGGCGAGCCCATTCCGCATTGTATATGGCAATAATAACCGAGGAGTTTCCTCAATCGAGATTCAAACAGCATTTCACTACTAGGAGCTAGTGCGTAATACCCTGTTGAGGTAAATGAAAGAACTTCACGCCTGTGAAGGAGCCGGGTTGCTGAAAACAAATAAAGAATATAAGCACAGAGCCTATCAACACAAGAGAAAATTTCAATTCGAGGTTGGTGATCTAAATCTAGCACATCTGAGGAAAGAAATTTTCCCAAGAGGAACATACAATAAATTGAAAATACGAAGAAAATCGTGACTATGTAAGGTCTTGAAGAAAATGAGAAAAAATGCTTATGAGATTGAGCTACCCGATGGGATCGAAATTCTCCGACATTCAATGTCCTCGGATTTATACCCATATAGAGTTGAAGAAATAGAGATTGCAAGTGATGAACAACCGTATAAGTCGCAGCAGAAGCGGGTGATGCTAGCTGCGTAGGAAGCCACGATGGAGCGTGACACCTAATAAACGAGGTAAGAAAACTAGAAGGAAGAATATTTTGAATATTTGGTCAAGTGGAAGGGCCATCCAAAGTTGGAATACCGAGACCGGGCAGATTCCGGGAAGCATGGACATACCGGCAGAGCTCATGGGCGTGAGCCCATGCAAATTTTCGTTTATGGAGTATGATGCGTGAGCATCCCCGGCGACGCTGCCAACGTGAGAAGACAAAGGATAACCGCACACGCCAGCCCAAAATTTTGAAATTTCCCTAGTTGATGCATCCGCTACAAATGAGATCATTTAATGAAGGCTCCTTGGTAAAAAATGTAATCATACCTTGAGCCATTTTCTCTCGGGCCCGAGATAGAAAGAGGCATTTATAGTAGTAAATGGTGGTAGAATTCGAATATTAGATTAGATTCTAGAAGAGGGAGAACGATATAGACACCCCATTGTGCATTGTAACATAATTCAAAGGAAGAATTAGAAGACTCAAGAACATAGAGAAGAAGGTAGAATCAGGTAGAAGAACACCCATGTATATTTATTTGGATTAATAGAAGAGTTTTAATTCAAATTCATGGAGTTGTGTTATTCTCTCGTATGTGTGTTGAATGCTATGCCCATGAGTATTTACTTCCTCTTATGAATTTGTTTTACATGCCATGTATAAATGATTCTTGCCGTTGAGATGGAATTGGCGAGGAAGTGGAAATGAGTTAAGCAATTGTTTCTCTTATCCGAAGCAAGGATTTCCGCAAGGCGCAGCTTGAAGTCGCCCGCAGCGAGTAGCGCGCTGGATGTATTTAGATAGTTAGCTCTTGTTCCATTCACCCGTGAGTAAAATTGGGTTATAATGAGCCATGCAAGGAGCGCGCAGCTAAGGAGAGTCCTCTTACCGAGAACTGAAAGTGAAGCATTTAAGGTCGACCGCAGTGCGCTAGTGGTCGAAAAGAACTCAACACTTTGAAGCGTTTGAGAACCGCCACTGCTGAGTAAGGAACCCTTTGAGGTTGAAAGGCGGAGAAAGATCAGGATGGATAAGGATTTCAATATCGTTGAGAAGAAGCATAGAGAGTCCGCGTATTAGAGGGTGAATAGGCACTGCAAAGTTACGTGCAAGAAGGACCATTTTTCATAGAGAAGTATTGGGTTCACTTGTAGAAGATACCCAAGAGGAAGGTGGACGGTTAGAATCTTGCAGAGGAAATCGACGAAATCCCGTCAACCGTTGGATCTATCAAAGAAGTAAGGAGGTTACTACCGGCGGAGTCTTCAAGCCCGTGGGTCATGAGCTATTGATCGTGGATTGTTTACCCGTACCGCTGATCCGCCAATCGTGGTTGCACAAGGTTGCCTTACCGACCGGCGATCAGAAACTCCGGCATCGAATGTTCTTCGACATTTGAAACCAAGCCCGAATATCGGAGTCGTCCGGTCACTTCGACACCGCGGCGGAGAATGATCAAAGCGTCGAGTTTGGGAAGTTAGAAGTTCATGGACGTAAGGTCAAGTTCATAGCGAAACCCCGACGAATCCGAGTCCGCCTCGAGGACAGGTTTCGTGAACTGAGAGAGCTCCGGAACCTAAGATCGGGTAACCTGAAACCCCGAGGATAGAAGACGATTGATCGGCCTGATATCTGACACCAGACGACTAACGATAACACCAGACATTTAGCACCATAACCATTTGACTGGCGAATCGTCGAGGAATCGAAATTGACAGATTCAACAACAATCATCATCTGAGATTATCGACGAAAATCATCTGACATTTATTTATTCAGCACGAATCATTGTGGACATAAGGACCCAAAGGGTCATATGAGTGAGTTGATGTGGACCCGTGATCTTATCCTAGAGGGCTAATGTAGGTGAATTTGAGGAGCACGGAATTTGAAGTCGTAAACCCCGGACGGAAGGACATATAAGACCAGGTCTTATAGAAAGCATCGCTAAGTGGACCTAAGACTTAGCCGTGATAAGTAACAAAGGAGCGTGTATCGGGGATCGAGGATCGGTAAATCAAGTTGCTTGGACATTGTAAGTGTTGAAATCCCGACAGGGGAACCCCGATAACAAATTAAAAGGACAGTATTGATTTCTCGATAGAAGAAGGGAGCCGCTGAAGAGTGTTAGGGTGGAAAATTCTCGATAGGAATTAGAAGAAACCTCCACGCCAAGGTAAGAGGAAGGGATCCCGTGAGCTTGATAAAAAGTTCTCGGGCTGTACGCCTACGTCACTCTACAATTTGGAAAGGGTGATCAAAGGAGGTTTCTAGATATTCTTGTGCATGTAGCTTATGGAAATCTTGTTTTTCTATCACTTCTGGAGAGGCAGATAGGTTCTTGACTGTTGTCAAAATTTGTTCTTTTTGTGAGGCAGAGATTGAGATCCCAGTTGCTGCTACGATGGAGAGAGTTCTTCCAAACTCCTGATCATCTTTGAGTCCTTGTTATTGGTTTATGGGTTTTGTTTCACACATGGATTAGTGTAGAGGGGGGGTTCTTACATTGCCCATTTTTTTTTTAAATCCTAAAGAAATAAAAAGAAGCAAACTAAAAACAAATGTAAGAAAACCAATTATATACTTGAAGCACCACCATGCTACTAGGACCCTGTTGTCACCAAGTTATATGTTCACACAAGTTGGCTTCTCTTCTCATATATATATATATATATAATGGCTAGTGCTAATAAAACACAAATTCTAACTACTAAAAGGAAGAGGACAACCTAATTTTGGAGCAACCCCACTAAAGTGGATGTGTGGGATCTTCCCTCATGTCTTACCGTCTTCTCTTCGCCCTTAGTTCATCCTTAAAATCACACCACACTTGGATGAAAAGAAACACACTTTCATGAAAATAAACACACTTGCATGAAAGGAACACTCAAGTCTTTGAAGAAATAAAAGAAATCTACATGTGCTCTAATCCCTTTAGCACCTCCCCAGAAACGACACCAAAATGTTGGGATAAATATATTCACTATTAATTCCCACATTTAATTATCAACCGGGGCTCGTAAGCTTCTAGGTGTAGGTGCAAGAAATGTAGGATCAAAGCCTAGTCTATCCTAATCTAAAGTCGACAAAACAATCTTCAAACCCACACTACAGGAAATTAACACTAAGGATTCATCACTGGGACGTAGGAATAACTTAGTGCTATAAAGGCTTAGATCATAGTCTTTCATGCACTTGAGGTGATGTTCGTGTGATTAATCGTGAGTAGATTACTTAAGTTTTCTGTCCTTCAACGATTATTTCCTATAGTGGTTAGCTAGGCTACAAGGAAACTAAATCAAAGCAAACTAGATTAAAAGACAATGAAGACAATCTGAAAATGACTTGTAAACAAATGAAACTAAAATTTCAAGACAATTCTTCAAATGGATACAACAACAATAATGAAATCTATGTAATAAAACAATGGATCTTTAAACTATTGAATGAATGGAAATGTTTAACAATGATCTATGGAAAGAAATAGACAGAAAGAGATGGACTTTGTATTCAATGGATGCCAACATACTCTGCATATCAATGCATGCAACAATATTTAAGAATCACATGATTACATCAGGCTTTAAGGTACATATGTTATATGTTTGTGATAATAAGACAAAGAAATGTCAACAATGATCACTAAAGAATCATCTTATCCAGAACCTGAATCCAAAGTCTGAAACTTGAACATGCTAGACTTATTAATTCATGCACCAACATTAATATAGAAATCACAGTGAATATATCAGTCATATGAGATGTTGTACTGTTATGTTTCAAGAAGGCGGATTCAGTAAAAAGAAATGATATACACCATGTGCTCCAAATCTCATGAGCAGGGATCAAATCGAATGTTCAAAAATGAATTTATAAATGTTACTGAGAGAAGAGTTTTGTCATATGACAGAGGTGCAAGTAGTGATCATCTCTTCAAGCAATGATACCACAAACATATTGTTTATGCAAACAAGATTCTTGGCACCAAGACAGTGCATAAATGGATTATATGACTGTCACATGAATCAAGTGTCAACAATGTTCAAAGGAGCCAAAAAACTTCAGTTGTGTAAAACGACAAAGTGGTGTTATAAAATTGGAATAAATTTGCACACATATGAAGAATGAATCTTGAGTCTTATTAATATTGAATAAAAAAAAAAAAAACTGCAATTAAAGAAAAAACTAGTTAGAAAGCACACCATACAATAAAATGAAAATATAATGAACTAAAACTAAATAAAGGGGACATAGCAATGCTTACCCACACTGAGGGGCCCTTCCTAGGTGGCTAGAACTGCTGAGAAATATCAGATCAAGCCAAGGAGATGCACAATAGATCAGAAACAATCATCTTTTCATTTAATCATGGAACTTTGTTTTTACATGACAACCAACTCCTTAAAGTTTTCTTACAAAAACAAATTTTCCACTTACAAAAACTTCATGAAACTAATGGCTCCTTCTCAGAACCCTATGAGGCTTATTTATACATGCAAAATCATTGAGAAGTGGATGGGATCGAATCCCAATGCTCATATTTCAAATTTTACATTTTTTGGAATGAAATCACAGAAATCTGGGTTTTTCATCAATTTGGGCAGATTCAAGTTGAAGACCCATCCATAACTCTTAAACCATTTTGAATTTTGAAACAATTCTTGCAACTTACTCAATTTTTCATATTCTAGATAAAACCCATATCGTAGAAATTCTATATCTGATGCCATCTGCCTGGAAATTGAGGCGCAAGTTGGAAGTTTGAGATTTTTGCTAATTTTTGCAGAACCATTCCCCATGAGCTGTAGGTCCACATGTGTGATATGGGTGAATTCTTCCTCTCACGTCCGCATTTAAACACCGCTCTGGAAAAAACCCATGTCCCTTATTTTCCTCTAGAAGATTTCCAAAATTTCCATTTATTTCTAGTACATGACTGTTGATGTTGGTACCGGATGAGCACACCATTGGTACTAGACGAGTGTAGAATTGGTACCAGACGAGATGAGTAATGGATGACATGGAGTGTTGGTACCAAATGACATGGAGTATGGGTACCAGATGACTGTGCATGTACCGTTTGATTGTAGAACCTTCTGGTACCGGATGACTTGCAGTACCAGATGAGCACAGTATTGGTACCGGACGAGCTGAGTACTGAATTACATGGAGTGTGGGTACCATATGACATGGAGTATGGGTACCAAATGAATGTGAAGGTACCGTTTGACTGTAGAAAATTATGGTACCGAATGAGTGCAGTATTGGTAGCGGATGAGATGAGTACTGGATGACATGGAGTGTGGATACTAGATGACATGGAGTATGGGTACCGGATGAATGTGCAGTTACCGGATGACTATAGAAACTTCTGGTGTCGGATGACTTAGAGTACCAGATGATCTCAGTATTGGTAGCAGAAGAGCTGGTACTGGATGACATGAAGTGTGGGTACCGAATGACATGGAGTGTGGGTATCGGTTGACTGTAGAACCTTTTGGTATCTGATGACTTGGAGTATCGGATGCCCTGTAGTGCGGGTACCGGAACAGGAACAATATAGGTACCTGAACATTGACAGTGCATATATCGGAACCAGGACAGTACAAGAACATGTTGGTTGGACATAGAAACATAGGATTAAACCATCATCGACAAAACTATTGTATAATCATCCTTTTAATCACTAAAAATATGGAAAATTATGTATTAACCACATAGGATGAATAATGAGAGATAATGGAGGTTTATGATGTAATTAGCGATATATTATTGATGAAATGGGGGGAGAAGGTGTAATGATGAGTGTATTTGTATGGCAAAAAAATGACAATACTAGAGCCCAACAAAGGTCTAGGAATATTTTTGAAGCCTCAAGAAATTGAAGCGGATCTAGTGGGAAAAACTCAACACTGGATCCTAGTGTATCTCGAATGCAAAGTCACAAGAAACAATTACAAAATCTTCAATGTCCACACGTCGTTCCTTCCAGGGGAAAGACTATCCTATTGGAATGAGCTGAAGCTAATTGGATATCCTTTATAATTGAGAAACATTATTGTGGTAGGAGGCTTCAAAATGGTTATTTCATAGGAAGAGAAGAGAGGGGGAAACCCTATTTGTGATCTCCTTAGATAAATATAGGAAGATCTTATGTTAGAGTGGGATCTCTTCGATGTCAAGCCAATCAAAGGTAATAATACTTGTTCTAATAAAATATTAGGTAAAGGCCATATATCATCTAGATTGGACATATTTCTCATTCATAGTAGCTTCTTGGGAAGGAATTTAGACATCATTTCAAAGATTGTGCCTTCTGCAGCTTCTGA
>SNQJ01S0078181.1:68165-88407 GCA_010110895.2 Picea sitchensis
AATCTTGGCAACTTCATTTTAGGAAAGTTATTAAAAGCATGAGAGGGGATCTAGGAACCCTAGGAGTAATTTTAGGAGCGACTAAAGGGGGGTGAGGGAATTGAGTCTTTTAATTATTAAAAAGAAATTAATTTTTGGAGAACTGTGGGGATGAGTGACACTTGGACGACAGAGAATTTTTAGAGGTTTGTCATTAAAAATTAAATTAATAATGATTTAGGAAAGTAGG
Source organism: Picea sitchensis (assembly GCA_010110895.2). Taxonomy (NCBI): domain Eukaryota; kingdom Viridiplantae; phylum Streptophyta; class Pinopsida; order Pinales; family Pinaceae; genus Picea; species Picea sitchensis. Next base: position 68,395 of record SNQJ01S0078181.1, read on the forward strand.
TGGGTCTCAAATTTCTATAAAAGAAGGGGAAAAGAAGGAAGAGGGGATGAGGGTGAGTGTAACGTTATGCTACCGGATTGTGGCTTGACGGATTGCTTGTGAGGAGTTGGGTTTATCTCAGCTGTATTGGAGTGGTAGCTCAGCCTTGGAGGTGAGCTGAGAAGCTAGTCTTATCTCTGGATATTGTGTAGCCCCTTTGCGGCTCAGGGGGCTAAGGGGGAAGCAGAGTACCCCTAGCGATTGGTTGGGAGGTACCAGTGAGGTCGCTATGGTCGGTGAGTGGGAGCGGCAAGGAGCACGGGACGCGGAACGGAGCACGGGACGTCTTCCAAAGCAGGCGAGAGGCAAAGGTACGCTCCTTTATTTTATTGAGTATAATGCAATAGAAATTATGCTGGGAAATGTATGCTGATTTTAATTGTCTGAAGATTTCAAGGTTTTATATATAGGGCAACGATTTCTATGTATGGTAAAATGATTTTAATTCTTCGAGAATTTCCATGACTTATATCGGCCAGTGACTGATACGTATGGTACAATGGTTTTCCCTTATTGGTGTGTCTGATCGGGAATTTCATATTTTTCTGGCCTTGCGCTATCATCTTTTAACGGGTGAATTTAAGCTGTATAATTATTATTCGCTGTCGAAATTTTTGTCCATGCATCCTTGGATATTGGCCAAATCTAGCCTGGCCTCCCATCTTTACCATTCTTGTCTGAGCGTGTAAGGATTTAGCGAAGATCTTTAAAGTTTGTTTTCAATCGCTTCTGTCTAAATTCTCCTTTTTTCTCTGTTAAGAATGGCGTCCATTAAGAATTTATTCTCTGTTATAGCAACTTTATCAATCCTGCCTGGTTTCATACTGTTGACAAGAATAGTTTCAATCTCTGTACAAGGAAAGGAGGTGGGGATAATTCTGTCTGTCCAAAATACTGTCCAGCGTTTTGCCATGTCAATGTGGTATTCACCACATGCGCTTCGATGGGAAACTAAGTACCAAAACCGCACTTCATTTTTCTTTATTCTGATGCAACAGTTGCCAGTCACTACAGGTTTTTGAGTGAACCTTGCCAACGGGTCTTCCCTCCACTATTGCGGACCAGTTCAATTAAAATAATAATAACAAAAAAAAAAAAAAAAACAACCCTATAGGATGAGAAACGCGACCCGTTGAGCTGCTGTCAGATCGATTCAATTTCGGTCTGGTTAACCTTCCTCCCTTTGCGAATGGTCTATTCATTTCCCCAAGTCTTAACGATTTCTAGATTGGAACAAGAACCCTGTAATGTATCCCTGTTTTAGAAGCTGTGACCCTGTGCTCCACGGGCCTATAGTTGCCCTTTTATTTTTAGATTCGAGTCACAGCCACGCGAATGGAGGACAGGGATCCTTCGTCCTTATCTTTTACGACAGCCTCCTTGCGACTTAGGCGCGACTGGTAGCAGGTTCCCTGGTGAAATTTTTGCGTGATCAGAGACCAACCCTTTGGTCGGGCCCAAAGAATTGAAAACTAGCACCCCCACTTGCACCTAACGCATGCTGATTTCCTTGCCCATTTTAAGGACCACAACATCTGTCATTAAGGACCAACATTGAGCGCCCACTGATATTAATTCACATTTCTCAGTTCACTTGAGTTGCCATCTGTCATTTTCCTCAAAGTTTGTCTTTTCTATATATAAATAATATGGATTTACCATTGGAACCGGCTTACATTAGATGCATCTGTTAATTTCACCAAATTTCTGTCTTTCATACATATGATTAATATGGATTTATAATAATTACAATTTGTAAGAGATTCGTGAGATGTGAGTGATTGATATGTGTAAATTATAAAAATAATCTTGCTTACTGCATGTGAAATGTATCGTGTAAAGATTAAGGAAAATTTGAAGGATGAGTCGATTTCAGTCACATGAAGCGACTTTTAACAACCAAGTTGCCCTCAATATCATTATATCTATAGAATAGAATAATAATAAAAAGAGCCTAGATTGAGCAACATAAATAAAAACACACACAAAAAAAAAAAACGAAAATGATACGCCAAAATCTCTTTAAAAATCGACCGTCGATTGACTCTAATACAAGGGCAGCTGCTCCAAGTTGATTTAGATGACTTTCTGATTGTACAGTACTTCAAGCCTTGAAAACAATTGAGTCTCCTTAAGTAGGAAGGATCTCCCATTTTAGTATGTTAGCGTGGTTGGATTTCATTGTGTAAGGAAGGCATTTCATTGCTCGAAATTGTGGTTTAGCCTGATGTTCAATATGATAGTACTTTTTAAGGGTGCGCGTAATACTTGGTAAGGATGATTGTTGAATTTGGTGTCCTGTTGAATATGGTATAAATGTTTTATTGATATTGTTAACACTGAATGGTTATGTGATTAGTTTATGACTTTAAGTGGCCAGGAGAGTGGTGAGTTATGTCAGTTGGGATGTTGAACTTGATTTGACTAGACCTGATTGTAGAGAGCATTACTGTTATTATATTTTTTTATATGTTGAAACCTTTTTAAAAATTAGACCCGTTGCATTAATTGTCTTCGCCTTGTAGTGGGATTAAAAGTACTCTTTCAATGTACGTTTTCTGCTTACAGCTGCTAGTTGTACGCCTTATGTCTAGGGGCGTTTATTGCTTGTTGTCACTGGGATATGTCGGGGTCATCCTGTTTTGTTCGACTTGCTTGCGTCTTGTTCTAGGTCGGGTTATTAGTTTCTTCCTGAGCAGTCGGCCAGGAGCCTGTCTAATCTTCTTTTGAGAAGACATAAGACTAAACGCCCTGCTTTCCTGTGCAGAAATAGTAACCCTAACACCATGGATTCTTCCCTCTGTGTTCTTACTGTGCACCCAGTATGTCTTAACGTTGTGTTGTGCGCCTTATGCCTATGGTCGTACATTGTTGCAGTTACTCGTTGTGTGCCTTCAGTCTTCTTGTGTTGAACATCGTGGTTGCATCTTGTTGGTTGTCGAGTGGCGTCGTAGAGTCAAGTGTGTTTGTTACTTCTACACGTGCGCACACACCAATATATATATATATATATATATATATATTTGCACCTGTTCTCAGAGTTGTTGTCGTAACGAGGAGGTCGTTACACTCTTCACACTCTCATTCTAAGATTACCTCCTATCTACCTTATACATCATATATTTATACTATAAAATGGGTAAAACCCCTTACATTATGAATCAAAAACACTAATTCTAAGTGGACTCCACTTGCCCACTTTCTAACTGTCTTCTGCGTGGTTGACCTTCGATCCATCTCTTTCTTTCTTTGACTTTGTGATGTTCTTCCTTATTTCATGGAGTGTTGCTTCATTTTCCCTTATTTCACGTTGTTTTCCGTTATTTTTTGGAGCTCTCTACTCCCTTGGTCCATTTCTTAGATTGTAACCTCATTTGCTATGCTTAACCCCAAAATTACTTGCTCCAACAGGTCTACTGATGGACTTTTTTAGAAGAAGGATGACCTGATAACAGAAGGAAAATAACAACATCAATGAAATGTTGTTAATGTTGATGCCTAAGTGCCTTATGAGGATATGGTTATAATGATAAAAAAAATATTGATATAATATACTAAACTATGTATATGGAATTTCTGATGATCAAAGGACTGATGGAAAAAAAAATCGTAAGGTCAGTTTATTGAACCTATACTAAATAAAACTTGTTGTTGGAATAATATAGATAAGAAAAATAAAAAGGAGTCCTTAGGACTATTTATGGTCCTCATAAAAGAGGTGAAATGGATTGATTGTATGAACCAGTTTATGAGCTCATGGTTGTACAAAGAAATGAATGCATTCCTATCAATGTAAGTATTTACTTATGCATGAAAACGTAAGATGTGAATGTGTTGTAATAATGTATGAACATGAAAATGGACATAGTATAACCTGTAGTGGGTTATAAGTTATGGTATGTTGATGGACCAATTTGGTCAATAATGACTTGATGTCAGCAGGAAAGTGGACAACATGAATAAAAATATTGATAAATATGTTTTCATACAGACTTATGAATATATGATTGTAAGGATTAATGAGAGACCGATACAAGGTCTAATTAAGGAAGTGCTTGAGCATTTTATATGACCAATGGGTTAGACTGACATCCATGGGTGGATGGTATCGATATGGATATGGCTTGTTGTGCTCAAGTTGTGGTGAGAGGTAATATAGAAAATTATTCCCTTGATGAAAAGGTTTGTTGACCAAGAATGGTTTGAGGCATGAAGAGAAGCTTGATCAATTATCTTGTTTCCTTAGGAACTATTGAAATTTCCCATATTGTGTTTCTGGTTTGTTGAATATTTCTATAGTAGTTGAGGCAAGAGTGTTTTATTGTTGGTTTTTGTCATATGGAATGGGAAACATAGTTATGAATATGTTTGTGAGACTTTCCATGTGAATATCATGTGAATAACTAAAGCTCTCAACAGAGAAGGAAACATGGTGTTGAGTATTCATATGAGACTTTTCATAATAATGGTTGTAACATCTATGGGAGGAAGGATAAGGAAGTTTTAAATGTCCATGTGTGTGAATGACATGGAAAGAGGTGCAAGCAGTGAACTTGCATGTTGAATATTTATGTGCGTTTGTATATGCTTGAGTGCATGGAATGAACACGTTATAAGGTTGCCCAGTATGAGGGCTGATATTAAGACCAAATATATATGAATGAATGATATAAAATGTTTAATAGATGCACAGGTATGAGGTATGAGTATATGTATACTATAGGCATGACATGACTTCCTGAATGAGTGAAATGTAAGGAAAGAATCGCACTTTCCAAGATTGAATAAATACCATGAATGCATGGCTAACTCTATTCTGAAGAGTCATGATTTTTTTTCTTTAAATAATAGATTAAGGAGGATGTGTTCCATCTCCTCGGGAAAATCTAGTATAAATTGATGAAAGAGAAAATGAACAGGGATGCTCTATTGTCACGATAAAAGGAAACATGATCATGCTTTTAAAGACTGCATGTAATTGATTGTGAACAATTATGAACTAATTAATTTTTAGTAGATAGAGAAACGAAAATATAAAGTGTTCCTATGGTGGACATGCACTCTACATGCTAAAGAATGTGATTAAAGAACATTGTGAATGCAAATTGATGGAATAAATATACATATGTGAATGCACAATATGAATACATAATAGAGATACATGTTGATAATTCCTTGTGGAGTATTGGGTAAGAATATGGAATGAAAAATATGAGGTTGAACCGAGGTTGAAGTCACCTCGGATAGTTATGGATATGCAATAAGGAAGATTTATAATGAGACAGTTCTATGTAGAGGAACTATGTAAGAACTATGCCACAAGAACAAAGATTTAACCTTAATGTCTGTTGAGAGTTGGGAAATGGGCTACAAGGCATGTCTATATAAGAATCCTATATTACATTATTAAATATAATGCATGCACAAGGAACATGCAAATTAAGTTAACCTATCTTGTTTGTGAATGCACGGGTTCACGATTAAATTGTGAACCAAAATCTTGTTATTGAAGCATGTTGATTTACCCGAGAAAGTCAAGATGAAACTTGTCTGAAACAACTCAAGGAATACAACAGGAAAATCCCAAATAGGATAGATTGTAGAAGAAAATAAGAAGAAAAGGAGGAATACGTTTCTCATCTTAAAACTACGATTTTATTAATAGAGTTGTAGTCCTTAAAAGAACATTTTTGAAAACAAGTACAACTGATAAAAGGAAAATAAACCAATGAGTATGTTTAAATGAATAGGATTGGTTGATCCATGTTAAGTAAAGGTGATGAGGCCTTGGAATAACTGAGCTAGACTGGAAGTCCTGGGATATGTAGAAGGATTTGGAAAAAAGGAAGATCCCTTAACTCATTTCTTGTTGTATATTCAATTTCTCTAGGATGAGAAACTGATGTGTTGATGAAAGTAAATGTTTTGATACCAAAATGATGATAGTTGTATGATTGTAGAAACAATTGAGGCTTGTTTATGTTGCACTCATGAAAACATTAAGGATAATGTGATGAAGTGCATAAAGATATGCTAGGACATATATGAATTTTTTTTGTTGAATTAAATACTATGATACATGCATTGTTATTTACATGAAAAAAGACATAGTTTGAATGTGATAATGTATGTCATGTGTAGGAAGGTTGGGGTTGTGAGGAAGGCAGTTGCCAATGGCGGGAAACCTTAGGTAGAGGAAAAATACAACAAGGTTGTTGTTGAAATATTGTGGGAGTAACCTTGAGAGTTCCCATGAAGGATCATTGATGAGGTAATTTCAGAGAGGGTGCTGACAGTCAGAACAGGTATAAATATCTCATGCTCACGTGACATGGTAATTGAAATGGATTTGGTAAGAATCCCTTCTGAAATATTTTCATTATTTGATGATATGAATGTAATTTTGAGTGGTTGTTGTATGCCATTAATACCCAAGAAGGGTATGATTAAGGAAAGGAACCTGAAGGACAAAGAAAGGAAACTCTGGTAATAAAGGATGACTAAAATCCTTGCAAGAAAAATCATGAACAAATTATCATGAATAATTTGACGAATCACACTATCAGGAATGATTGAGAACAATAGTGCTCATGATCATCATATTGACTAATTGCATTAAGGAAATGACATGGCATGTAATCTATTGTTTATCATGGAAGGAAGATATTCCATTACCATACCATAATTGTAACAATAGTGAAGAAAGGAATTGGGTGGCCATGAGTGTTGGCACCCTAGTTACTAGTAAAGAAAGAATGCTTAAATGCATTCATGTGAAACTTTTAGTTTCATGTATGTTGATTTGAGGTCACGATTAGCTAAAGCAGGAAAACACGGTCTTGTTGTAATAATAAATGAGTATAAAGGAACCATGTGGTGAGAGGTTGGATGAGTTCCAACACACCATGGCAAGAGAGCCTAATATGAAATATGGTAATCTGAAAATCAATGCAAGAGTGCATTGTGTGTAAATGTGGCCATGGATATTGGCACATTGGTTAAATTCATATGATGAACAATTGCATTTGAAAAGGCTTGGAATATTGAAGCAATGCATGTGTAAGGAATGGTATTTCCTTTATATTTTAAAGAATTGATTATGATGCAATTGTTAGTAAGAACAAATTTTGAAATTATTCAAAATTCAATGCAAGTGTGTAAGGAAAATATAAAGTGCATGAGAACGAACGATTTGTTTGGTTGTGTGAAGACAAAATTGTAGGAAGACGGGTCTTGGCTATGGAAGAAAAATAAGTCCATAAGAGGGACCAATGCTTGTTGGTTATGAAAGAGACAAATTGTTATGAGAAGGACATCTCATACTTGTGAATGTGGTTCATGTTATCTCCTAAAATAAACTTGTCATTCTATTTGATTTTTAGGTGATAGCATAGTCATGATTAAGTGTCGTTTTTTATTTTTTATGGTCTATGGTCTCCAAGCATAGAGAATAAGTTGTAAAATCCAAAAACAACTCGATTTGACATTTATTGTTTTCAAAAAATCAAAGGAAATATTTTCGGTGGCTAATGTTGTTTTAAAGCTTAAGAGGAGCTGCCTAAAGTTCAAGCTTTCAGTGAAAAAAAAGACATTTAAAAAAGACAGAGGAGCCAGCAAAAGTGTAGAACAAGTTTTTAGACGGCACATCAAGCGAGCCTGAATGTGGATTGAAGGACACACGTCATCAAGACATGATGACCGCTTAAGTGGCTTTTTGTCATTATCCCACGATCTCAGCCACTGTTTATGTGCTAATCATTTCAAAATGGTTATGAAGACCGTGTGAGGGTTTTGATGTCTTAACATTTCAGAAAAATTTTCAGCCATCATTACACTCGTTCCCGAATCTTGTTAAAACCAACAAAAATCTATCATTCGAATTTAAACACATCACATGATGGAAGTTTATAAAAGGTGCTCTTTTCACCATTTGATAACACATAAGTCATTCACTTTCGCCTGCAAGCTCCTGCCTATTGGTAAGAAATATTTGTTTCAGGTCTTTTCAGATTAATTTGTGGTGATTGCATATGGGGAAAAGGCGAGGAGGTACACCTCTCATAAAGGAGATAGACAACATACAGTATTTACAATCTCACCCAGAAATCCAACAGTATTTTTTAGATGCAGGTTGTCTCACTTATGTCGAAATGCTACAGGAGGGATACCACCAGGGTATCATAGAAGTTTTTGCTAAGTATTTTGATGGGAAAAGGCCACAGTTGGCCCTTTGGAAATACAAGTAGATGAAGCCGTCATAGCCTCTTCTACAGGCATGCCAAGGACAAGGAAGAACTGGTTCAAGACTACAATCACAAAAAACCTAGAATTTAGACCATACTTGAAACCAGAGTTTCAGGTCATAATCTGGAAAAAAGACATTCCTAGTTCCCACTTAGAAAATAAATGGAAAAATCTTCTCAAATCCATCCAATTATACATAACTATAGAGGGAAGGTAGGACAGGGTCATGCTGTATCATTCTAGACTAATGGATCACTTTATAGGGAATACACCTTTAAATTTGCCATTTTATTTCCACAAAAGTCTTACTAAGATGTGCAAAAGAGTTCAAGCTGAACCACACAGCATTCAGAATACCCTTTTTCATTTTGTTTTGATAAAGATGATCATTGTAGAAGAATTAAAGAATAAAGAAAGGACATGGGAACACTTTGTATTCTGGGAAGGTTTTAAGTTACAATCTCAACCTGATAAAGGTAAGAAGAAAGCAGGTAAGAAATCATTGACTCCTCAAAAAAGTTTGAAAAGGATGAGATCCATCACTCCTGAACCATCAGTAGAAATAGGATCCAGTTCAAAAGCCAAAAGAGAAAACAAGAAGCTGTATTTTGATGAAGACACAGAGCATGCTGCATCAAAAAAGACAAATTTTCTAAATTTTCTATATTCAGATTCAGATGAAGAACCAAAAAAAGAAGAAGTCCCTGTTGATGAAAGTATAAAACTTTCCATGGAGAAAGCACTAGAGACTGAGATGTTCATGGGTCTTGAAAAAGGTGAAACATCTAGCAAGAAAAAGAAGCAGAAAAAATCAAAGAAGATTATGAAACTCAAAGAGAAAATAGCACAGCAGGAAGTGCTAGAGAGGGTGATAAAGGCTAGATACGAGACTCTATAAAATAATTTCACAGAAACTAGTGTAGCCTTGGAAATTGGCACTTCAAAGTGTAAAGGAAAAGAAGGAGAAGAAGAGGATCATAAAGGACAATCACAAGCTATGGAGATTAGCTAAGCATTTGAAGAAAAAAAAAAAAAAGTTGAAGGCCAAAATAGCTACACACCCAGATTTGCATGTTCTTGCAAAGGTCGCTCAAAATTTGCAAGTGGATCAGTCCAAATAAATCAATAAGGACACTCTTTTTGAATTGTTTATATTGTTTGTTAAACCCAGGCTTTTCGGTGACATAATCAGCATAACAACACATAGTTAGCCGCTGAAAATCAAGGCTTTCGGTGACTAACTCACATTTTTCAGGGCAAAAAGCCATCGAAACTATAGGAAACGGATTTTAAAGATATCGAGCTCGAAAAAAGGAGATTTTGAGGGACATAAGGTACAAGATAGTTTCAAACAAATTCACACATATATTTTGGTGATTTTCTTCAGATTTTTGAGGCATTGAACAAGGAAGATAGGCTTATGGTTATCCTATCACTATTGAAGTTTCCTTACAGCTGTGGAGATCATCCAGCTGTTGAAGATAGAGATCAGCCTATATTTACACATCAGAGACTTTCATCAGCTGTCAAAGACTAGAAGTTTGAAGAAAAAATGAGTTTTAGAAGTAGATTAGATTCATACTCTTTGTAATTGTTTTCTATTATTAGTATTCTAGATCCAATTTCTCAGGATCTGAAACTGCTTGTAAAGGCTATAAATCCTGTCAATTTTATAGACTGGGGGTTTGAGTCTGCATAGAGAGACCTTGATGCTATTGTAATATACTTTCAGATATATAATACAAATCACAATTTTCTTTCATTGTTGATGACAGATTTCCATTTCCTTTCTCTTTCTGTACTTTGATTCAAGTTTTTCTTAACTGCTAATGACTGTTATCTCATTTTTTCAATTCATAAGCTTGATTTAATAGTAGTCTACACTATCTTATTTGACCCATCACATGTGTGTTCTGGTTAATAAGCATAGCTTTCTTCACCCACCACTCAGTTACTCATTTGATCATTAATTCTTGAAAGCATTTGTCTCATTTGGTTATATACATTTGACTGTCTTGATACCAATCCAGTAGGTCAGTTATCCCATTTGATCCACACATAAACACAAAAACAATTACACTTTAAGGTACCAGGCTTCTTCAAAATACAACCTGAGAAGGAATCCTGGAGAGATAACAAATTGGCGTCATTGCCGAGGAGAGGAGATTGAAGCTCATCTTTCCTAGGAGATGACATAGAGTTGATCCTTGATGATAAACAAGGATTAGACATTACATTGGTTGTAATCATCTATCTAGCGACTCCACAAGTTCATCTTGGCTCCAAAGAGAATCAATACCAGGGCGAATCCACAAGAATCACCTGTCACACCAGTACCCAATCTATAACTGAGTATCAGAAGAGGAAGATCATTTCAAGGTCAGACTTCAAAATCAGGTACTAAAATTAATCCTCTTTCTCATTCTAAGAAATAAATAGTAGAAAACATTGAATCTTCTTCCTCTAAGATTGTTAGTGAAAGATCTACTGTAACAACCGCAGAAGAATCAATTGTTGAAAATGTTTTTGTAGAAGAACCATTTGTTTCTTATCAAGAGGAAAATGTCATTGCAGAAGAAGTGATAGGCTCTAATGTGGTTTAAGAATCATGTAAGATCTTAGAAATAAATCACAGCTCCTCATCTCTTGAGTCCTTTCACTCACAACAGGAAGAAGACCATATAAATATTCACACTAACCTTCTTGTTGTATAGCATATTCTTTAATAACTGTCTGCTAAAGGTGAAGAAAAATTGGTTGAACAACTTGCAAATTTTTATATAGCCTCATATCAAACTTCTTTCCCATCAAAAAGTTCCCCCCCTTTTAAATTAAATCCCCCCAGTGTTGAAGAATCTGATGAAAGTCTCTCACCTCTCTCACCAATAGTCATTATGACTGCACCTGCTCCATTGATCAAAAAGCAACAAATTCTAACTGCTAGATATGCACCTCTTGTTTTACAAAATCCACCTGCAATCATGCCTACTGGTGATTACCAAAAATATATGCCAAAATTCATAGGAGATGGAGATGTAACTGCATAGGAACATATAGAAGCCCTATATAGCTATGATGAGAACTTAAACATAGAAGATGTTGATGTCTGGACCAAAGTCTTTGTCCATAGCTTGGATGGTCATGCTAGGAAGTGGTTCAAGGAACTTCCTGTTGGTTCTATAGCTGGAATAGAAGAGTTAGATGATATATTTTTAAAACACTGGGGAGATAGGAGAGATTTCTTGTACTATATCACAGAGTTTGGAAATCTTAAGAAATAAAATAGTGAATCTGTATTTGATTTCACCAAGAGATTCAACATAATGTATAGTAAAATACCTGCAGAAATCAAACCTACAAAAACTTCTGCCCAAATCACTTATGCCAACTCATTTGACTCTGAATTATGTTTGCTTCTAAGAGAGAGAAGGTCTTCTACACTTTCCTTGATGCAATATGTTTCCCTTGAGGTTGAGTCAAATATCTTAGCTGCTCATAAGTTAAAGGGAAATGTTGATAGAAAAAAGCAAAAGGAAGAAGCCTCTTCCTCATCAATTCCAAATCCTAAGATAGACAAATTGGCTAAAATGATAGATTCATTAACCTCAGAAATGTCCAAGCTAAAGATTGAAAATAAATAGCCTGCCAAGGGAAAAGGTTCCTATGAATACCCTCACAGAAATCCAAATCATAATCCTAACACTTTCAGGAGAAATAATCAACAACTTCAGATCTTGAAGAAAGAGAGAAATCCCACAGAAGATCAGAAGGTAAAATCCCCTCTCCAAAATACTATGATGGATGAAGATGAAGATAATATTAACTGCGTTGGAGATGAAGCAGGCAAATCCTATCTGACACAACATGATTATGAAGAGGCATTAATGAATGAACAAATAAATGAAAATTCTGCTAATAATGGTGTTTTTCAAGCTGATGGTGAGAACAAGTATAATTTAAGATCTAAGTCCAACACTACCAAATAGAGTGCACCATCTCCTCCCAAAAAGACGGTTTCTCCTGCCACGCAACAAACTCAAAAATATCAGATTCCTAATGACCAACAAATTGCTTTGAAATCCCCTTCAAATGAGGTAAAACCTTCTAACAAAACCTCTTGCTCTTTCAATTTTGAAGCTGAGATAGAAAAAATCAAAATCCCCATCCCTTTGGTTGAGTTAATGAAAAATGAATCATTTAAGAAAGATATCCTCAAGACTCTTGATCCCAAATCCATATCTTCCTCTGCTGATATTATTAATATATATGATGATAACCCCACCATTGTCTTAGGCCAAAATGATAGAGGATAGAGATGAAAGTTGTCCACCTTTTTATATCTCTCTGAACATTCATGAAAAAACATTGCATAACTTCCTGCTAGACTCTGGAGCCTCTCACATTCTAATGCCAAAGGAAGTTATGGATGAGCTTGGATTAGAAGTTACTAAAACTTACCATGATCTTTTCTCATTTGACTCTAGAAAATTTAAATGTCTCGGGTTGATCAAAGATTTGGCAGTAACTTTAACTCAAGCATCTATGAAAACTATGGTCATGGATGTAGTTGTAGCAGATATTCCACCCAAATTTGGATGTTTGTTATCAAGATCATGGATGAAGAGGCCACGAGGAACTCTTCAAATGGACCTCTCATACGCTATTATCCCTGTTTTTGGAGGCTTAAACAAGAGACTATACAGAGAGTCACAACTTGCCTACATTATCAGTGACGAACAAAATCCATCCAACCATCCTATTTACTCAGTTGACACAGGTATGGGATCTTTCATATTATAGTTTGATGATTCATTGTTGCTTAAAAATCCTACAGTTCATTCCACAAAGGTAGGAGAAGATGATCTTTGGAGTATGTTCTTTGATGGGGCATGTACTAAAGAGACTGCTGGAGCAGGGGTTTTATTTATTTCTCCATCTAAAGAAACTACACATTTGTCATTCAAGCTTGATTTCCAAGTCACAAATAATATTGTAGAATATGAGGCTTTGCTCTTAGGTTTGAATTTTGCAAAATAAATGAAGATTAAAAGGCTGTAAGCATATGGAGATGTTTATTTAATCATTCAACAGGTAAACAAGTCTTTTCAAGACAAGCATGTGAGGATGAAAGCTTACAGAGATGTAGAGATGAGGTTCTCAATGTGATTACTGTGTTCACTAAATTCAAGATCTCATATATTCCTAGGGCTATGAATCAGTTGGTTGGTTCATTGGTTGTTTCAGCTTGTACTTTCATACCTCCTTTGCCCCCAAAGTTGAATTATGAAATTCAGGTAAAGTATAGGCCTTCTTTACCTGATAATGTTAAATTCTGGAAAGTATTTGAAGATGATGCAGATCTAAGAAGATTTCTAGGAGTGATGGATGAGTTTTAATATTTACAAATTGATCAAGAAAATGAGCATGGTGAAGAGACTCAAAAGCAAAGTAAATATTTTCGGTGGCTAATGTTGTTTTAAATCTTAAGATGAGCCGCCGAAAGTTCAAGCTTTCGGTGGAAAAAATACATTTAAAAAAGACAGAGGAGCCAACGAAAGTGAAAAACAGGTTTTTAGACAGCACATCAAACGAGCCTCAATGTGGATTGAAGGACACACGTCATCGAGACATGATGATCGCTTAAGTGGATTTTTGTCATTATCCCATGATCTCAGCCACCATTTATGTGATAGTCATTTCAAAATGGTTATGCAGATCGCGTGAGGGTTTCGATGTCTTATCATTTCATAAGAATGTTCAGCCATCATTACACTCATTCACAAATCTTGTAAACACCAGCAAAAATCCATCATTCGAATTTAAACACAACACATGATGAAAGTTTATAAAAGGCACTCTTTTCACCATTTGATAACACATAAGTCATTCACTTTCACCTGCAAGCTCCTGCCTATTGGTAAGAAATATTTGTTTCAGTCTTTTCATATTAATTCGTGGTGATTGTATATGGGGAAAAGGTGAGGAGGTACACCTCCCATAAAGGAGATATACATCATACAGTATTTACAATCTCACATAGAAATCCAACAATATTTTTCAGATGCAGGTTGTCTCACTTATGTTGAAAGTCTACAGGAGGGATACCACCAGGGTATCATAGAAGTTTTTGCTAAGTCTTTTGATGGGAAAAAGGCCACAATTGGCTCTTTGGAAATACAAGCAGATGAAGTCGTCATAGCCTCTTCTACATGCATGCCAAGGACAGGGAAAAACTGGTTCAAGACTACAATCACAAGAAACCTGGAATTTAGACCATACTTGAAACCAGAGTTTCAAAACATAATCTGGAAAAAAGACATTCCTAGTTCCCACTTGGAAAAGAAATGGAAAACTCTTCTCAAATCCATCCAATTATACATAACTACAGAGGGAAGGTATGACAGGGTCATGCTGTATCATTTCAGGATAATGGATCACTTTACAGGGAAGACACCTTTAAATTTGCCATTTTATTTCGACAAAAGTCTTACTAAGATGTGCAACAGAGTTCGAGCTGAACCAGACAACATTCAGAATACCCTTTTTCATTTTGTTTTGATAAATATGATCATTGTAGAAGAATTAAAGAATAAAGAAAGGACATGGGAACACTTTGTATTCTGGGAAGGTTTTAAGTTACAACCTCAACATGATAAAGGTAAAAAGAAAGAAGGTAAGAAATCATTGACTCCTCAAAGTAGTTTGAAAAGGAGGAGAGCCATCACTCCTGAACCATCAACAGAACTAGGATCCAGTTCAAAATCCAAAAGAGAAAATAAGAAGCTGGATTTTGATGAAGATACAGAGCAGGCTTCACCAAAGAAGACAAATTTCTAAATTTTCCATATTCAGATTCAGATGAAGAACCAGAAAAAGAACAAGTCCCTATTGATGAAAGTATAGAACTTTCCATGGAGCAAGCACTAGAGACTGAGATGTTCACAGATCTTGAAAAAGGTGAAACATCTAGCAGCAAAAAGAAGCAGAAAAAATCAAAGAAGATTATGAAACTCAAAGAGAAAATAGCACATCAGGAAGTGCTAGAGAGGGTGATAAAGGCTAGATACGAGACTCTATAAAAGAATTTCATAGAAACCAGTGCAGCCTTGTAAATATTGGCACTTCAAAGTGTAAAGGAAAAGAAGGAGAAGAAGAAGATCATAAAGGACAATCACAGGCTATGGATATTAGCTAAGCATTTGAAGAAAAAAATCAAAAAGTTGAAGGCCAAAAAAGCTACACACCCAGATTTGCATGTTCTTGCAAAGGTCGCTCAAAATTTGCAAGTGGATCAGTCCAAATAAATCAATAAGGACAATCTTTTTTAATTGTTTATATTTTTTGGCAAACCCAGGCTTTTCGGCGGCATAATCAGCATAACAACACATAGTTAGTAGTCAAAAATCAGGGCTTTCGGCGACTAACTCGCATTTTTCAGGGCAAAAGAGCCGCTGAAACTGTAGGAAACAGATTTTGAAGATCTGGAGCTCAAACAAAGGAGATTTTTGGGGACATAAGGTACAAGACAGTTTCAAACAAATTCACACATATATTTTGGCGATTTTCTTCATATTTTTGAGGCATTGTACAAGGAAGATAGGCAGATGGTTATCCTATCACTGTTGAAGTTTCCTTACAGCTGTGGAGATCATCCAGCTATTGAAGACAAAGATCAGCCTATCTTTACACATCAGAGACTTTCATCAGCTGTCGAAGACCAGAAGTTTGAAGAAAAAATGAGTTTTAGAAGTAGATTAGATTCATACTCTTTGTAATTGTTTTCTATTATTATTATTCCAGATCCAATTTCTCAGGATCTGAAACTGCTTGTAAAGGCTATAAATCCTGTCAATTTTGTAGACTGGGGGTTTGATTCTGCATAGAGAAACCTTGATTCTATTGTAATAGACTTTCATATATATAATACAAATCACAATTTTCTTTCATTGTTGATGACAGATTGCCATTTCCTTTCTCTTTATGTACTTTGATTCAAGTTTGTCTTAACTGCTAATGACTGTTATCTCAATTTGTCATTTCATAAGCTTGATTTAATAATAGTCTACACTATCTTATTTGACCCATCACATGTGTGTTCTGGTTAATAAGAATAGCATTCTTCACCCACCACTCAGTTACTCATCTGATCATTAATTCTTGAAAGCATTGTCTCATTTGGTTGTATACTTTTGTCTGTCTTGATACCAATCCAATAGGTTAGTTATCCCATTTGATCCACACATAAACACAAAAACAATTACACTTTAACTTACCAAGCTTCTTCAAGATACAACCTGAGAAGGAATCCTGGAGAGTTAACAAATTGGCATCGTTGTCGGGGAGAGGAGATTGAAGCTCAGCTTTCCTAGGAGATGACATAGAGTTGATCCTTGATGATGGAGAATGATTAGACATTACATTGGTTGTAATCATCTATCTGGTGACTCCACAAGTTCATCCTGGCTCCAAAGAGAATCAATACTAGGGCGAATCCACAAGAATCACCTGTCACACTAGTACCCAATCTAGAATTGAGTCTCAGAAGAGGAAGATTATTTCAAGGTCAGACTTCAAAATCAGGTACTAAAATTAATCCTCTTTCTCATTCAAAGAAATAAATAGCAGAAAACACTGAATCTTCTTCCTCTAAATTGTCAATGAAAGATCTACTATAATAGCTGCAGAAGAATCAATTGTTGAAAATGTGTCTGTAGAAGAACCAATTGTTTCTTATCAAGAGGAAAATGTCATTGCAGAAGAAGTGATAGGATCTAATTTGGTTTAAGAATCTTCTAAGATCTTAGAAAGAAATCACAGCTCCTCATCTCTTGAGTCCTTTCTGATCTGAAAATAGTGGGCTGACTTTTTATGCTATGCAAGCACCCTCTACTTCATAAAAATAAAACTTTACAGGACCTTGCTCCATGTGTTAAAATATATACAAGATAAATTATGTGTTAAATTCATGCTTCTTTTAAATGGTTATGTGTGAGGTCTTTGCAAGATTAAATATGTTGTTTTCATAAATACAACAACAAAAAAAACTTGCAGAAAATAATAACTAGCAAACACTCACAACAAGAACAATATGATAAAGGAGTTCACCCCTCTCTGGGCTACATCTCCTTGAGCCTCCATCAATGGACTTGGCTCTCTTGGATTAATTTGTCAAAAATTATTTTACAAGATGCTTCTCAACTCCAATGGAAATACTGACGGTACCAATGGGTTCAGAATACATAAAAACCCCAAAAATGACTAATAGAACTCTGAAAACGGATCATGGCTCATCCGGGTATGACCTCTTCTACATGTGGCCTTAAGCTTCCCTGAGCTTCTCTTTGGAAAAAACACCTGTAAAAGTCCTCAAATGGATCAAAAACCTATCCCAAAGTGTTCAGAGAATAATAATTAGTCAAAAATGATTATTCAATCACAGAAAACAAACATGGGCTCATCTGAGCAAGACCTCAAACAATGAGGGCTTCAAGCTCCCTGAAGCTTCCTGAAACTTCAATGGTTAAAAACCTGCAAAAGAAGTCTTCAAATGGATGTGAAAATAGTGCCAATGGATTCAGAACGTCCAAAAACCCCTAGCTGGGCTTTTACGACACCTCATCCGGCCAAAAAATGAAAAAGAGAGGCCTCCTGCCATTCTCTTCCTTCAAGCTTGCTGTCTCTGGTTCGACAAAACGCACCTCTGTACGTTCAACCAAGAACACGCTCCAAATTCATGCTAAAACCTAGCACATGCACATAACCACAAAACCATTCAAACTGTAGGACAGTTACGGGCGCACCTAGCCCCTAACCGTCAAGGGTCAGGTCATATGACCCATGCATCCACACGCTAGCATTAACATAGGCTCCCATTACATAAGCCAATGGTCAAAGGCCAAATGGCGGGTCATTTATATAACCATTGGAACAAACACAACCACACGTGTGCCCATATGATATAGTTGTGGGTTATATGTAACATATCGTGCGACCAAGGGCTGGGGCTAAGCCCCGGCCCAGTCGCGCCCCAAACCACACGCATATACAAACACACACATATATATATATTGCACCATATATATAACAAGGAACAACTAGTGGCATGCCAATTGGCAGCTCTTTGCCAAGTCTTTGCCCCTGCCTGGAGGTCGTGGGGTCGACTCCAACCAACGACATAAGTTTTAAACCAATAAATGGATGACACGTGGTGGCCATTGACTGGGCCATGTGTCATCATTCCATTCACTGCCAAACATGCCAAGTCACCTGCCAAATATCTAAATGCCTGTCTGCCAGGTGTCATAAGGCCTGCCACGTCAGAGTGTATGGACTGTACAGTCAACACATTTTTTTTACCTATTTGTAAATTTGAACAGAACGCGATATCTCTCGCTCCCGACGTCCATTTGAACCCAAACGAGTTGCGTTGGGTTCATAATGACGAGGCCTACGCTCTCTTTTGTTTTGAGGCAATTCTGAGAACTTTGATTTTTGAGCTAAATTTTGACCCCTGGTCCAGATTTGATCACGCCTTCCCACTGAAAGGATTTTGGACCCACAAAAGCTTATGATTATCTATCTGAGATTCAATACTCCTCTTCTTTCAAGTTCTATCAACTGATTCTACTTGAAAATTCTTTTTGAAATCACCTGGATACTTTGACATGCCTTGCACTGCAACTGACTATGTCCTTCAACCACTGTTCTCTGGCTATTGCTGACCCACTGTTCTCTTTGTGCTTGGAAGACTGCCAACCTTCCCACTAAGAATCAAGTCCCTCTTGTGAACTCTTTGGCATCAAAACAATCCTCTCTACAATGGCTGCAAAAAATTTCCTGTGACATCTTGTCACAAGCCAAGAAAACCATCAATCTCGAAAACAAATTTATACAAGACTGAAAATGATGCCAACAAAGTCTTTTTTCTCTTCAAGAAAACTATCACATCCTGTACTTCATCAAAGCACATGGTGTTTTCCTGCATCTTGGTGTACTCAAAATCAACTTACAAGCCAACAAACACCATCGACTAAACATAAGTTGAAAAACATGATCGACACAACATAGTCGTCAAGACAATGTTGACACAAGTCGAGACTCATTTGAAACATATCGACCTTCCAAAACTGATAAGTTGACATTCATGATACACAGTCATGTTATATTCATGAATCATTCATGATAAACCATCACCAGGTTCACTGCTTACACATACACAAAAACAACTGCATGTGCGTGACTCTTCAACTCTCCTTCCAGTACAAACATAAGTACATAAACCCAAAACATATGGGTACATAAGAGCTGAATATGAAAAAGATATATGGCTGTAACAAGTGAACATCATACCCCACTTTTACATCCTCCTGGCGAAGTTGTGCAACAACAAAAATGCCTTCACACGAATTGCATTCACATGCAAACTTGCATCATACAACTTATGATAAACTGATGCAACTTGTCATACTCTCGACATAAATGCATACATAAGATGGAAATATGCATCCACAACAGAAAAATGCAAGCCTTACTTGCTTAAGAAATCCAACCATTTCTTACCAAGCCAACTCAATGGTGACTTTTTCTGTTGAAAATCGTCCTCTTGTGAATCATCTTGACTCACATCAATGATGGAATCTCCTCTTCCATTCTTGCCAATCTCTTTATCCATCTACTTCTTGTGTTGTGGATGAGTGGTTGGATGCAATGTCCAACATTGGTCAATGAGAT
>SNQJ01S0078181.1:91995-124004 GCA_010110895.2 Picea sitchensis
CGGCATCGTGGATCCTCTCGAACTAGGTAATCGTTAACCTACAGTTCGAGCCACGGTGGGAGTGCTAGTAGGCTGTGGCAGGGCTGTTGTCCACACCTCTCCCTCGCCTCTCTGGAAATCATGTGTGGCCCCTTTACTCCATATGTGAGTCTGGTCGGCAAGCTATCGTCACCCTGCATCATCAACCATTGTGTCAGAACGTCAACAACATATCATAAAATCAATATCATATCATCAAAACAAAGAAATATCACCGTAAATGAATCAACCCAAACAGCCCACTCCTTGACTCAATCCAGAGTCCAAGGGGGTTCCACTGATGCCTCTGCATCCTCAAGGTCCAAAACCCTGCACACTCAATGAAACTGAGTCAGCAACACCTGTCTACATCAAGTAGTAAAACATCATGTCGTCTATCAGAACGCATCATAATCAAGCATAAATGTATTAATATCAGAAAAGTACAGATCACTTGCGAGCAAGTGTCCTCAAAAAATAAGTTTTGTAAGTGCGTCAGAGCGGGATGTTACAAAGAGCCTATTTTGAAGAACCTTTTTTGAGTCTTGAGTCCTTGATATATTAAGTTTTGGTTGTATAGTTGAGGAGCTAATGGGGACTTATGGATTATAAGTGAGGGTCAGATTGCAATATGTGGAGCTTGGTGCAACGTTATTCAGCCTCAAAATTCATAAACCCATTTTGTAATGCATTCAGTGCTATTTTGATGATGAATGAATAAAACATAAGATATTTGTGGATGTATCACAGGGGGTGAACCACAGTAAAATCATGTGTTTCAATGCGTCTGAATGCTTTTTGTTGTTTCTAAAATTATGAATGAATGATGAATGGTTAGGTGAATGCATATGTTAGAGTTTATTTACAATGTGTAGTACTAATTATGCAGAGTGAATGTTATTGAATGGATAAAATAATAGATCTGATGAATTCTATGGTAGAATGCATGTTCAAGTAGAAGTAGAAGTAAAAAGAACATCCCCAATCCCTTCCATGATTGTAGACATCTGCATCCTACAATCACCTATAATCCATATAAGGTGAGATTGTGTTGTGCACTCTATGTGCGATGTATCCTTCTGGTTTACCAGAAGGGCCGATGGTGAATAGGGTTTTATTGGAGAACTAAGGTAGAACCTAGGTCATCCCATACATCCAACAAATGGCTCTGTTGTCAGCTAGAACTCAAGAGAACATCATGGAAGGGGTTTGATGAAGAAAATGTAGTGGTAAAAAAGGGATGTTCAGGCCATGGAATCCTATGAAGCAAGATATTGAAATATGGTTGGAGATAAATCGGCTAGAGTTCACACAAAAATATAACAAAAGTTCCATATATACATCGCGCTAGTACCTACAAAGGTATGTGTTTACTGATTTGCATGAAGAATATTTTTGTTACTTTCTAGAATTATTACAGGAATGGTTATTAATGTTGAAGGATACCCATCTGACTAATTGGATTAGGCCAGTAGAGTGGAATGATGAGAATATTGCAGAATTGGAAAGGGTTAATAATAAATTCATGTGCGCAGTGGACTTCTGGTTAGATAGTATTACTTTGGGATTTATTACTGAATTTGAATTCAACACAACAAAGTCATATATTGTTGTAGAGAAGGATTTCTTGAAGTGACCCAGAGGAAGGTACATTTGCTAGTGGGAAAACCCCCCCTTTAACTACACCAGGGTTCAAGATGTAGACATAGTGAATAACCATCTAAAAGCTAATCAATTCTCTATACTACCCAAAACATACCAAAACTAATATAAAGAAAGAAAAGAGAGAAGATATCAGGTAACTATACCTCTAATCCCACGTCTAGTGATGATATCCTCATGCTTGGAAGTCCCACTGATTGCACATCTCCTCCTAGGGCTGACCTGCATCCAAAGATAGGAAAACAAAGAAATACAAGCATGCTATTCTATATATAAGTTAGGGTTATATGTAACATATCAAGGATAAATCAATAAAAGTACTCAAGGCACCATCTTTTGGGACAATAAAATATGATTATTTTATTCATAATACAAAGATTATACCTTACAATCTGAGTCGGTCACCGTTCCGCGAACCCAGTCCGGGATCCTCTTTACCATGATCCAAGTGCACCTTGAATGGAATTCTTCTCTCAACCTTATGATCACCTCTATGGAATGGAATGGGATGAATGGAGGAAGAAGGGGCTAATGAGGGTATGTTGAGGCAATATCTCACAAAAGGTAGCAATATCTTGGGCAAGGAGGGGAAGTGAAATTGGGCAAAGTTTCACTGTTCTTATGTTTAGATTGGAAATGAGACCCCAACAAATCCTTTTATATGACAAAAGGATGGTTATTCAGTTGGGTGATGAGCTATATAAGGTGGATTAGTTTGGAAACCTCCAATAGCCCAAAAATTTCAACAAATTCCTTGCAACTTTTTATTTTTTGCAACCTTTGCAAGTATACACAGGATGTAATGGGGCAACATGTGTATGTACGCGAGATGTAGTGGTGCAGAAACCATATGTACATGGGATATAATGGTGTAGGGTGCATACATCTTCCAAAAAATGGGTTTTTAAGAAGATCTTCTCAGTAGTGCTTTGGAAAAATATGCAAGTAAGAGGGTCAAGGCCATGTATGAAAGAATAGGGAATTTAAGGGCTATAACAACATTAGGTATATTTACATGTCAATAAATATATTATTATATGATAAAGGCGTGATGACCATGGAATCAAACAACTAGACCACTCTGTGCGCATGGGGGAGCTAGGGGAAGCACTAAGGAAGATCTGAGAGATGGAGAAGGCTCTGGATAGAAACCATAAGAAGCAAGAAATGGACCCCATCATGATGGATGATGAATAGACCAAAAAAATCATAAGGAAATCATGTGTGATTCATAGCGAATGACCCTACCAGTATAAGATGAATAGAAAGAAGAGAGAAGTAGTTGAGCAAGAGGGATTGGACAATGATGAGGAAGAGGGAGAGGATCTACACATCACGAGGAATATTGGGGATATCTTGCGCACCACAGATGAAAGGAAAACTAGAGGTTATGGGTCCAACACAAAAGAAGGCTCTTCATTCCATATTTGAATTAGTGTGGAACCCACAACCCCATATGCGACTAATACATCTGAAGAAGAAAAATCAGTTAACCAACAAGTGATTAGTGATAGAATAATTTTTATAAGACATGGGTCCAGTGGAAATTAAAGCAGAAGTGTAAGTTCAACAAGTAGAAGTTAGGTATCTACACCGCACAGAATTTTAGTACAACAAAATTCACAATGGCAGGACAATATCCAACTATTAGGTTACCAGAATTCTGAGAAGATAGGTTAGATGACCCAAAAAAGAATTTGTTTATCTGTGAGAAGATATGGGAAGCTAAGAAGATCATAGATGAAGATACAAAGGTTGTGTAGTTGGAAATCACATTCAGAGACCACGCATTAGACTGTTACATGGGTTTCATAACAAATAATCCAATGGGAGCACCTACAACTGTAGTAGAAGTGAAAATGAAATTAATAAACGAATTTCAGAAACCAAGTTCAGACGATCAATTCATGAATGAAATGATAGAGATTAATAATAAACCAGGAGAATTAGTCTGGGAGGTGTACCAGAAGTTCAAAAGACTAAAAGGTAAGTTGAAATACCCTATTACTGATATGAAACATAGACATTTGTTTGTTAACTCTTTATTGCCACACTTGAAGTATCCTTTGAGACAACAGAAACTCTAGAGTCGAGATGAGGCTCTGTAAGCTGGATTACAATTAGAAGAAAATTAGTATAAGAATATAAGAGTTGATACAAGAACTGAAGAACTTAACATTCCAGTTGAATTAGAATAAAGTTAAGGAGAAAAGGGAAGATGTTTGGTGCACATTATGCAAAAATGAAGGGAATCACAAGAATGAGTGTCCATTATTTTCACAGTATATTGGAGTGGGTATTCCCAACCCTTTGTCTTTAGGAGGACCATAGTATGATATTTGTAAAACACATGGGAATGATCCCTATCATTTCCCCATGATGAAGAAGTATCAAACAATACCAAAGAGTACATTTTGTAATTTTTTCAAGTCAGTTGGACACAAGGATAAGGACAGTAGAACTTTGGAGATGATGAAAGAGAGGATTTTAGATACATATAGGGTGTGGGATGAACACATAACAAGACAACCTATGCAGCAGCCACAATATAACAATGTGTAGCAGCCACAATATAATCTTGCGCTGCAGTTTCAGCCACAACCACAGTAAAACAATGCACAACATTTTGGAGCACCACCATAGTATAGATTTTACTTTTGAGATAGCTTCACTTTTCCAAATAGCATTCCAATGTGGTGCTTTTGGAGGTAGGGGAAGCTGGTGCAACTGAAACTGGTAACCCAATTTAACTAAGTACTTTCTTCCTTTCTCACCCACCCCTCTTTTATCTCGAGCAGTTTTAGAGTGAGGATCTTTTCCTCGTAGAAGAACTAGTAGTTGATTCCACATACCAAAAATTTATGCAGGAAGAGGAGGGTTCTTCCAACCTTTCTAGGTGCCATCTGGGTCCCAAGATAAAATACTTGATAGGAGGCATAGTGTGTTCTCAGAAATCCAGTTTCTAAGTGGTGCTAGATTTTCTCTTTTGGCCAATGGGGGTTCTCCCATGATACTATCCTCCTAAATTTTGATACAATTTCCTTTTGCAGCGATCCAAGTTAATTTCTTCATGATTAAAGGCATTTCTTCCTTACATAGTTTACAGATATTATATTTTCTCTTCGAGGTGGGTTCCTTGTCTAGGAATCTTTCTCTAACCCCTGAGAGGTATTTATTTAAGAGGATAGTCTTCCACCAGGATTTCCCTTTAGTCACCAACCTCCATAATATTTTCACTCCAAGAGCCTTGTTCACAAGCGGAAAATATTTGATAGCCACCATGTCGTGATCAAAAGGAGTTATTATTGTTCCCCATTTAATTAAGTCGATTTTTTTTGTGTTGGATATCCCACCTTGCCATAAAAAAATTCTTAATAGAGAATTTAGACCTTAGTGAATGCTTCTCTAGGATAAAATAATTGAGCTCTGGTATATTTCCATCAAGGAAAGAACATCTTTGATTAAAACAATTCTTCTTGCGGGATTTAGCCACTTAGCTCCCCATTGATTCAATTGTTTCCTTATCTTATCTAGAATATTGTTTTAGTCAGTAGCTCTAGATATTGAGTGAAACATTGGGACCACGAGATAAGTGAAGGAGTTGCATTTGATTGCATAAATAAAGTTGAGCTTTCCGACCATGGATCTGAGTCTAATTTTTGGAATATTCCATCCATATATCCAACATTTATTGTGACTTACAACTCCCACAGACACTTCCAAATAATGGCAATATCTGATTGAATCTATTGGCTAGTAAGATAGAGGCTCCTCCCAATAACAAGGTGTTGTCTGCAAACTAGGAGTGGTTGATCTCCTTGACCCCTGTGACTATGGAGATCCCTGTAATCCTTCCACTTTGTCTTTATGATTCTAGCTTTATGATTAAAGAGTCCACCATAATTACATAGAGAAGAGGGGATAGCGGGCATCCTTGCCTTAAACCCCTGCTACTTTGGAAGAAGTCCCATGGTCGGCCATTGACTAGAGCTTCTATCAATGGACCTTTTATAAATGCACTTATCCATGAAATAAAAGTGTTAGAGAAACCAAATTTATTCATAATTGCAAAGAGGAAGGAGTAATGTACCCTATCAAACATGTTCGACATATCCAACTTTATTTCCATTCCACTTTCTTTTCTAAGCTTGCTTGAGTGGACTGCTTCCTTAACTAAAAGAATATTATCCAAATTTTTCCTCTTTTGCAGGAAACCTCCTTGATTTTCTGAGATTATTCTGGGAAGGATCCCTTTCAAAGTATTTACAATGATTTTAGTGAGGATTTTATAGGAGGAATTACATAAAGATATTGGCCTAAATCTAGAAAAATTGGAAGGATTAGTTTCTTTGGGGATTAAGGCTTAGAAGGAGGAGTTGGTGGCTCCTCCTACTTTGCATCGAAGCTTGGACCAAGATAACATTTTACATAGATCGTACTTGACCACCTCCCAATATATTCTAAAGAAAGAGACAGAAAACCCATCAGGGCCCGGAGCTTTGTTAGGCTCAAGGCCCTAAACAAACCTGCTAAAATCCATCCCCTTCAATATCTTTTATGAGGGCTTGATTATCCTCAATCGAAATTAAGGGAGGGATTTCTAGCAAAAAAATGAAGTTGATCTAAGAATCATGGTCCTCATCCTCCATCAAGAGAGTCTGAAAATGTGAAGTGGCCTCTCTTTTAATATCTTCGTAGTCTATAATGAGATCCCCAGAGGAAGATGTGATCTCTTTTATAGAGTTCCTTAGTTGTCTAGCCTTGGCTTGATTATGGAAAACAAAAGTTTTTTTGTCACCCGATCTCATCTGAAGGCTTCTAGACATCAATCTCTAGTGTTCTTCTTTTCTTTTATTGTCTTGATGCAATTCGTTATAAAGTTGTTTCTCTTGGATTTGGATATAATGAGTATAATCTTCTTCCTCTAACCTTTTCTGGATTTTAGCTAGCTCATTCTTCAGCTTCAACTTCCTTTTTTTAGGTTCTTCATAATGATATTTTCCCCAGATTTTGAGAGCTTTCATGAATTCTCTGAGCTTAGATTCTAGAATAAACACAAGTGATCCTTCCACTTTACCTGACCTCACCCTTTTGATTAGATCCAAAAATTATGCATTGTGCAAGCAAAGAGGGTTAAAGCGAAAGGGAAGGGGACCCTAATTATTTCCCACATCGAGGATTAAACTTATAGGTTTTTTATCAGAAGCTGCAGAAGGCACAATCTTTGAAATGATGTCTAAATTCCTTCCCAGGAAGCTACTATGAATGGGAAATATGTCCAATCTAGCTGATATATGGGCTTTACCGAATATTTTATTAGAACAAGTATTATTACCTTTGATTGACTTGACATCGAAGAGATCCCACTCTAACATAAGATCTTCCTATATTTATCTAAGGAGATCACGAATAGGGTTTCCCCCTCTCTTCTCTTCCTATTAAATAACCATTTTGAAGCCCCCTACCACAATAATGTTCCTCAAATATAAAGGATATCCAATTAGCTTCAGATCATTCCAATAGGCTAGTCTTTCCCCTGGAAGAACCGATGTGTAGACATTGAAGATTTTGTAATTGTTTCTTGTGACTTTGCATTCGAGATACACTAGGATCCAGTGCTGAGTTTTTCCCACTAGATCCACTTCAATTTCTTGAGGCTTAAAAAATATTCCTAGACCTTTGTTGGGCTCCAATATTGTCATATTTTTCGCCATACAAATACACTCATCATTACACCTTCTCCCTACATTTCATCAATAATATATCGCTAATTACACCATAAACCTCCATTATCTCTCGTTATTCATCCTATGTGGTTAATACATAATTTTCCATATTTTAGTGATTAAAAGGATGATTATACAACAGTTTTTTCGATGATGGTTTAATCCTATGTTTCTATGTCCAAGCAACATGCTCTTGTACTATCCAGGTTCTGATATATGCATTGTCAATGTTCCGGTACCTGTATTGTTCCTGTTCTGGTACCCGCACTACAGGGCATCCGATACTCCAAGCCATCTGATACCAAAAGGTTCTATAGTCAACCGATACCTACACAGTCATCTGGTATCTACACTCCATGTCATTCAGTACCCACACTCCATGTCATCCAGTACCAGCTCGTTTTATACCAATAATGAGATCATCCAGTACTCCAAGTCATCCGATACCAGAAGTTTCTATAGTCAACCGGTACCTGCACATTCATCCGGTACCCATACTCATACTCCATGTCATCTGGTACCCACACTCCATGTCATCCAGTACTCAGCTCGTCCGGTACCAATACTGTGCTCATTCGGTACCAGAATGTTCTACAATCAAATGGTACCTGCACAGTCATTCGGTACCCATACTCCATGTCATCTAGTACTCAGCTCGTCTGGTACCAATACTGCGCTCATTCGGTACTCCAAGTCATCCGGTACCAAAAGGTTCTACAGTCAACCGGTACATGCACAGTCATATGGTACCCATACTCCATGTCATTTGGTACCAACACTCCATGTCATCCAGTACTCAGCTCGTCCGGTACCAATTATGCACTCGTCCAGTACCAATGGTGTGCTCGTTTGGTACCAACATCAATAGTCATGTACTAGAAATAATTCGAAATTTTGGAAATCTTCTAGAGTAAAATCAGGGACATGGGTTTTTTCTAGAGTGACGTTTAAATGTGGGTGTGAGAGGAAAAATTCACCCATATCATACGTGTGGACCTACAATTCAGGGGAAATGGTTCTGCAAAAATTAGCAAAAATCTCAAACTTCCAACTTGCGCCTCAATTTCCATGCAGATGGCATTAGATATAGAATTTCTACAATATGGGTTTTGTCTAGAATATGAAAAATTGAGTAAGTTGCGAGAATGTTTTCAAAATTCAAAACGGTTTAAGAGTTATGGGTGGGTCTTCAACTCAAATCTGCCCAAATTGATGAAAACCCCAGATTTTTGTGATTTCATTCCAAAAAATGTAAAATTTGAAATATGAGCATTGGGATTCGGTCCCATCCACTTTTCAATGATTTTGCATGTATAAATAAGCCTCATAGGGTTGTGAGAAGGAGCCATTAGTTTCATGAAGTTTTTGTAAGTGGGAAATTTGTTTTTGTAAGAAAACTTTAAGGAGTTGGTTGTCATGTAAAAACAAAGTTTCATTATTAAATGAAAATATGTTTGTTTCTGATCTACTGTGCAACTCCATGGCTTGATCTGATATTTCTCAGCAGTGCTAGCCACCTGGGAAGGGCCCCTCGGTGTGGGTAAGCATTGCTATGTTCCCTTTATTTAGTTTTAGTCCATGATATTTTCATTTTATTGTATGGTGTGCTTTCTAACTAGTTTTCTCTTTAATTGCAGTTTTTTTTTTTTATTATTCAATACTAATAAGACTCAAGATTCATTCTTCATATGTGTGCAACTTTATTCCAATTTTATAACACGACTTTGTCGTTTTACACAACTGAAGTTTTTTGGCTCCTTTGAACATTATTGACACTTGATTCATGTGACAGTCATATAATCCATTTATGCATTGTCTTGGTACCAAGAATCTTGTTTGCATAAACAATATGTTTGTGGTATCATTGCTTGAAGAGATGATCACTACTTACACCTTTGTCATATGACAAAACTCTTCTCTCAGTAACATTTATAAAGTCATTTTTGAACATTCGATTTGATCCCTGCTCATGAGATTTGGAGCACATGGTGTATATCATTTATTTTTATTGAATCTACCTTCTTGAAACATAACAGTAAAACATCTCATATTACTGATATATTTACTGTGATTTCTATATTAATGTTGGTGCATGGATTAATAAGTCTAGCATGTTTAAGTTTCAGACTTTGGGTTCAGGTTCTGGATAAGATGATTCTTTAGAGATCATTGTTGACATTTCTTTGTCTTATTATCACAAACATATAACATATATACCTTAAAGCCTGATGTAATCATGTGATTCTTAAATATTGTTGCATGCACTAATATGCAGAGTATGTTGGCATCCATTGAACACAAAGTGCATCTCTTTCTGTCTATTTCTTTCCATAGATCATTGTTAAACATTTCCATTCATTCAGTAGTTTAAAGATCCATTGTTTTATTACATAGAATTTATTATTTTTGTTGTATCCATTTGAAGAATTGTCTTGAAATTTTAGTTTCATTTGTTTACAAGTCATTTTCAGATTGTCTTCATTGTCTTTTAATCTAGTTTGGTTTGATTTAGTTTCCTTGCAGCTTAGCTAACCACTATAGGAAATAATCGTTGAAGGACAGAAAAATTAAGTAATCTACTCATGATTAATCACACGAACATCACCTCGAGTGCATGAAAGACTATGGTCTAAGCCTTTATAGCACTAAGTTATTCCTACGTCCAAGTGATGAATCCTTAGTGTTAATTTCCTATAGTGTGGGTTTGAAGATTGTTTTGTCGGCTTTATATTAGGCTAGACTAGGCTCTGATCCTACATTTCCTATGCCTACACCTCGAAGCTTACGAGACCCAGTTGATAATTAAATGTGGGAATTAATAGTGCATATATTTATCCCAACATTTTGGCGTCGTTTTTGGGGAGGTGCTAAAGGGATTAGAGCATAGGTAGGTTTCTTTTATTTCTTCAAAGACTTGAGTGTTCCTTTCATGCAAGTGTGTTTCTTTTCATCCAAGTGTCGTGTGATTTTAAGGACGATCTAAGGGCGAAGAGAAGATGGTAAGACATGAGGGAAGATCCCACACATCCACTTTAGTGGGGTTGCTTCAAAGTTAGGTTGTCCTCTTCCTTTTAGTTGTTAGAATTTGTGTTTTATTAGCATTAGCCATTTTTTATATATATGAGAAGATAAGCTAACTTGTGTGAACATATAACTTGGTGACAACAGGGTTCTAGTAGCACGGTGACGCTTCAAGTATATAATTGGTTTTCTTACATTTTTTTTTAGTTTGCTTCTTTTTATTTCTTTAGGATTTAAAAAAAAATGGGCACTGTAAGAACCCCCCCTCTACACTAATCCATGTGTGAAACAAAACCCATAAACTAGTAACAAGGACTCAAAGATGATCAAGAGTTTGAAAGAACTCTCTCCATCCTAGTAGTAGTTGGGATCTCAATCTCTGCCTCGCAAAAAGAACAAATATTGACAACAGTCAAGAACCTATCTGTCTCTCCAGAAGTGATAGAAAAACAAGATTTCCATAAGCTACATGCATAAGAATATCTAGAATCCTCCTTTGATCACCCTTTCCAACTTGTAGAGGAGACTGAAGAATCATTCAATCGAGAGAAACTGCTAGAATCTAAGATCAATGAGTTCTTAACATGCATATCACCAGATCCAGTATGCATCCAAGAGACAAACCATCCGAAAGAAGATGATCTGCGTGGCATGATAAAGGGAGACATGAAGAGTGGTCTAAATGAGGAAGTGAACCAAGAACATCATGAC
Organism: Picea sitchensis; assembly: GCA_010110895.2. Classification (NCBI taxonomy): domain Eukaryota; kingdom Viridiplantae; phylum Streptophyta; class Pinopsida; order Pinales; family Pinaceae; genus Picea; species Picea sitchensis. Next base: position 103,134 of record SNQJ01S0078181.1, read on the forward strand.
TATATCGAAAATCGGTTCCATATGACAATCATATTGAATCACCACTCTCTTCTTCAACAATTTTCCACATCATCATCAAAGCAGATGGTTCTTCGTATTCTGGTATACATTAAAGATTATCTTTCAAAACCGAGTATGAATGTATTTCTACACCTGTTATGCACATGGTTACATTGGAAATATTCTTACACGTGAAATATAATTTATTGTTCTTAGATAGGATAGAGTAAAAGTTGCATGTTAGTTAACCTAATTCTAAATAAATGCAACATCTTTCATGTTTCTTTTCAAATAAATGAAATGATATGAAGATAATATTGGTGATATAACATCAAAAAGAAAAACAACTTAAGATATTTCTTCATCTTATTACATAAAAGTTTCTTACTATTAATAATAATAGTTTCTCATAAGCCTAATCTTTAAAATATTATGGGGATTTACAAAATCTTTAAGGTCTGCATAATGATTCCCATAGGTAACTTGTACATCCTAGTTTCATATCAGAACTTTTTATTCAAGCATTCTTATCAAATAGTAGCAGGAGAGTGAATGAAACTTCTACTTGTGAGGGAACACAATATTATATAGAGAAGATGAAATTGGGGACTAGAGGCACCTTTAGGTCATTCTCTCATGGCCTCATCCACCACACATTAAGTAAGTTTGACCATGATATGTCTTTCGACTAATCTCGTTACTTAAGTCTATTTTTCATATGAACAATCTTTTATGGACAATCTATAAAATATCTTCCAACTCAATACCATCCCATCCCGTAAAACGTTTTTCAAAGATGATTCCCCATTCACCCATGCGAAAGAAATCTATAAATTTTGTCTTAAGGGTAAAGATTGGGACAAGATCCTTTGATGGAAAATGGGTGTAAGAGGCTAACCCATTGGGATACTAAATAGGTTTGTTGGCAGCAGGTATCGACCTGTGGTATAACTAGGAAAACCCATCAGGGTACTGAACAAGCTCATGGGAAATGGGGCATTTTGCCTGGGAAGGATATTTCTTAGATGTCAAAATTACCCCATCAAAGTACCGAAAAGGCTTGCTAGCAATGGGTTCTGATTTTGATGTCTTTCATTATGCCTAATCTATATTTGTTTGTATGAACAATATACTTGTTTAAATCATTAAGTAGAAGCATGCATGGTTGAACAAAAGGCTAATGAACATCATTTAATTTCCATTTGAGAATGTATATAAGATGATCTTAAGACCCCGTCATTCATACCCAAGATGTCATTGTCCTAGAGGTGGGACCCATAAGTGTAGGAGTCTAATAAACTCAAATGCGAACTTTATCAATATCACTTGAATGACATAAATTCTCTGAAAAATCAAATAGGGATGACTAGTTTCCTATCGGTTTCTCATTTATCAAAGACCACTTATCTCCTCATGTTTTCCTATTCAAGGATGAGAGGAAAAAATCCTCCATTGTAATTAACATGGTTTCTTGAGCATACTACTGTTAATGATTGATGAAATCGTATGTAATAAGTAATTTAGAAATTTCCTTTATGCTTGTAATATTTTAAAATAAATTTCATTTCCAAATTTACAAGCATGAATAAAGTTTAATTTTTTGTTGTTTCTTTAAGCATGGCATCGATGCATATTTATTCTCTCATAATAATAGTATTGTTTTAGTTCTTTTAGATTTTTCTATTCCGGTACTGCTGGTACAAAAACCAGTAGGTTCATGTACCAACAATACATAAATTTAAATCTTTTTCAAGGGTACTTTTTGCAGGATATTTTCAGCAGCTCTCAACTCTGTCATACTTCATTTCTCTCCTTTAGTCAACATGCACCGATTCCAAATAGTCCACTTTCATCTTGCATAAATTTTGTGTGCTAATGAAAGTTTGCATGAGGACATGCAAACCAACGGGTTTGGGGGTGAGAGAGAGAGACATAAGGAATCTCAGCAGATTAATATTCATCAACTCTCTTCTAGATCTCAACCTTGCTCCACTTCATCTTCAAATTTCAGCAGTCTACATCATGATTTTGTAGACATTTCGTCATGTTCTGCATAGTTTACAATTCAACATGCATTAGAATTCAAAGCAAGGGTAACTTGAGGTAAAACTGGTACAAATATTTTTAATTTACTAAGAACTTGGAAAACATGATGCATAACCACTATTACTCACTCCACACTCCACTATGCATTATCACAACTACTCAATAAACCCTCCATCTTCACTCCACTTGTCATAATGAACAATATACTCTGATGATAAGACCAAGTAATGAAAAGGAAATATGTGGTATACAAATACAAACCAACATCTATAATGCCTTCTCTTTGTACATCATAAAGAATTCTTAAACCATCTCAAAGAGGATGAAATCATTGTTGCTTATCCAAACAAAGACCACAAAGTAAATATTGTTCTTAAAATTGTTGTAAGATATAGAGTATAAAGGCGTCCAAGTTCATACAACCACCATCACCATCATTTTATAAACCATTCTCCATATGCACACCATTCACCATCACTCTAATACCCCATTCACTACTTGTCCTCCATTTTTATGATAATTTTGTTTTTTCTATTTGAAATTCAATCCGTGATAGTTTCCAAAGTTTCATTCCACAAGAACTAACACCTACACAAAAGAAAAAATTTCACATAAATCTATAAGTAGAGTATCATAACTTCTTCACCTTGTTTGCACGGGGACATGAAAATCCTTGGATCTGGGGGTGTGTTGGGCTCTAGTTTTGTCATATTTTTTGTCATACAAATACACTCATCATTACACCTTCTCCCCGCATTTCATCAATAATAGATTGATAATTACACCATAAACCTCCATTATCTCTTGTTATTCATCCTATGTGGTTAATACATAATTTTCCATATTTTTAGTGATTAAAAGGATGATTATACAATAGTTTTGTCGATGATGGTTTAATCCTATGTTTCTATGTCCAAAAAACATGTTCATGTACTATTCTTGTTCCGGTATTTGCATTTTCCATGTTCTGGTACCTGTATTTTTCCTGTTCCTATACCCGCATTGTAGGGCATCCAATACTCCTAGTCATCAAGTACCAGAAGGTTCTACATTCAACCGATACTTGCACAATCATTTGGTACCCACACTCCATGTCATCCAGTACCAGCTCATTTGGTACCAATACTGAGCTCATCTAGTACTCCAAGTCATCCGGTACTATAAATTTATACAGTCTATTGGTACTTGCATAGTCATCCAGTACCCATACTCCATGTCATCTAGTACCCACACTCCATGTCATCAAGTACTCAGTTCATCCGGTACCAACACTGCGTTCATCTAGTACTCCAAGTCATCCGGTACCAGAAGGTTCTACAGTCAATCGGTACATGCATAGTCATTCAGTACCCATACTCCATGTCATATGGTACCCACACTCCACGTCATGTAGTACTTAGCTCGTCCAGTACCAATACTGCGCTCATCTGGTACGAGAAGGTTCTACAATCAACCAGTACCTGCATAATCATATGGTACCCATAATCCATGTCATTCGGTACCCACATTCCATGTCATCCAGTACTCAGCTCGTCTGGTATGAATTCTGCGCTCGTCCGGTACCAATGGTGTGCTCGTCCGGTACCAGCATCAACAATAGTCTGGTACTAGAAATAATTTGAAATTTTGGAAAGATTCTAGAGGCAAATCAAGGACATGGGTTTTGTCCAAAGCGACGTTTACATGAGGACATGTGGGGAGAAATTCACCCATCTCACACGTGTGTACCTACAACTCAGGGGGAATGATTCTGCAAAAACTAACAAAAACCTCAAACTTCCAAATTGCACCTCGATTACCATGCAAATGGCATCATATATAGAATTTCTATGATATGGATTTTTTCTAGAATATGGAAAATTGTGTAAGATGTGGGAATTTTTTCAAAATTAATTTTTTTTAATAGTTATGGGTGGGTCTTCAACTCTAATATGCCCAAATCGATGAAAAACCCAGATTTTTGTGATTTCATTCCAAAAAATGTAAATTTTGAAATGTGAGCATTGGGATTCGGTCCCATCCACTTTTCAATGATTTTTCATATATAAATAAGCCTCATAGGGCTGTGATAAGGAGCCATTAGTTTCATGAATTTTTTATAAGTGGGAAATTTGTTTTTGTAAGAAAACTTTAAGGAGTTGGTTGTCATGTAAAAACAGAGTTCCATGATTAAATGAAAAGATGATTGTTGTTGATCTGTTGTGCATCTCCTTGGATTGATCTGATATTTCTCAGCATTTTTAGCCACCTGGGAAGAGCCCCTCAGTGTGGGCAAGCATTGATATGTTCCCTTTATTTAGTTTTAGTCCATTATATTTTCATTTTATTGTATGGTGTGCTTTCTAATTAGTTTTCTCTTTAATTGCAGTTTTGGTTTTTTTTTATTCAATAATAATAAGACTCAAGATTCATTCTTCATATGTGTGCACCTTTATTCCAATTTTATAACACCACTTTGTTGTTTTACACAACTGACGTTTTTTGGCTCCTTTGAACATTGTTGACACTTGCTTCATGTGTCAATCATACAATCCATTTATGCACCGTCTTGGTGCCAAGAATCTTGTTTGCATAAACAATATGTTTGTGGTATCATTGCTTGAAGAGTTGATCACTACTTGCACCTCTGTCATATGACAAAACTCTAGTCTCAATAACATTTATAAAGTCACTTTTGAACATTGGATTTGATCCATGCTCATGATATTTGGAACACATGGTGTATATCATTTATTTTTATTGAATCTGCCTTCTTGAAACATAACAGTACAACATCTCATGTGACTGATATATTTAGTGTGATTTCTATATTAATGTTGGTGCATGGATCAATAAGTCTAGCATGTTCAAGTTTCAGACTTTGGGTTCAGGTTCTGGATAAGATGATTATTTAGTGATCACTGTTGACATTTCTTTGTCTTATTATCACAAACATATAACATATATACCTTGAAGCTTTATGTAATCATGTGATTCTTAAATATTGTTGCATGCACTAATATGTAGAGAATGTTGCCATCCATTGAATACAAAGTGCATCTCTTTATGTCTATTGCTTTCCATAGATCATTGTTAAACATTTCCATTTATTCAGTAGTTTAAAGATCCGTTGTTTTATTAAATAGATTTCATTATTTTTGGTGTATCCATTTAAAGAATTGTCTTGAAATTTTAGTTTCATTTGTTTACAAGTCATTTTCAGATTGTCTTCATTGTCTTTTAATCTAGTTTGATTTGATTTAGTTTTCTTGTAGCTTAGCTAACCACTATAGGAAATAATCGTTGAAGGACATAAAACTTAAGTAAGCTTCTCGTGATTAATCACACAAACATCACCCCGAGTGCATGAAATACTATGATCTAAGCCTTTATAGAACTAAGTTATTCCTACGTCCCAATGATGAATCCTTAGTGTTAATTTCCTGTAGTGTGGGTTTGAAGATTGTTTTGTCGGCTTTAGATTAGGCTAGACTAGGCTCTGATCCTGTGTTTCCTGCGCCTACACCTCGAAGCTTACGAGACCCGGTTGATAATTAAATGTGGGAATTAATAGTGCATATATTTAGCCCAACAACCTCCAAAATCTCCCCTGGAGCATACTGCTATTCATGTACTATTTACCCAAAAATTATTATTTGGACCTAGCAACTCAGTTTCTGAAAGTTTGGCCTCCTGGATTAATAAGACCTTGGGTTTTTCTTCTAGAATTAAATCCTTCATTACTTCTACTTTGAATTTTCTTCCAAGTCCTCTATAGTTCCATGACACTATCTTCATTATTTACCTTGCGAGAATAGACCGCTACCCCCTTTTTGGGATATTTTCCCACTTCCTTTCCACAAATTTCCCTTTGCAGTTTTGAATAAATTTTCCATCATACGCTGAACACCCATAATTTTTTCTTTATTTTTTTACTATTCCCAAATTTCCTTAGCTGACCTTCTCCCTGGTCTTTTGTTTTGCTTATCTTCCATCCCTTTAGACTCTTGATCACTAGAGTTTGATTTTTCACGTCTTCTTGTTGTTACTCCATAAGGGGGTATTTTCCTTTGATCAATTTATTCTGAGTACTCTGAGGATTCTTTGTTAGGAGTTGGGGATTGAAATTCATGGGAAGCTACCTGCAGGATCGAGGAGGGGGGAATAATCGAGGGAAATCTTGGAGGGAAGTTAGATCCTAGAGGTCTTAAAAATGGACAGACCACTTCTACGAAGGTTGGAATGGGATGAGATATAACCTCGAAGGATTTAGATGAGATAAGGAAAGGGTTAGAGTTCAGGGTCAAACATGATAGGGGGAGAATAGGGTTAAGGGGGGAAGAAAACAAAGGATATGCTACAGAGACTGCTTGGATGAGGGGCGTAGAGGTACTAGGGTCAGCATAGGTTGCAACATGTTGAAAACTTGAAGAAGGTTTATGTGAAGGGGGAGGAGGGGCTCTCCCACCTGCAATTTTCTTCTTTACCATTTTCCATAGTTCCTCAGGGGCTTGGGGAGTGGAATCCTGAGGGGCTATATTTTTGCAATCTTTTACAAAATTTCCATATTCATGACATGATTTTCATTTGAATGGAAGTTGGTCATAATACAACTTTTGGATTTGTTGTCAGTTATCTAGTTTTAATAGTATTGCTTCTTTGAGGTCGTTTTCTAAGTCTACTTCAACGCAGATTCGAGCACATGAAAACATGTTACCCTTGGGTTCTATATAATATATACATTTTCCTAGAGAATTTCCAATATTTCTGAGTGTATTAGGATTCCAACAATGAAGAGGAAGATGAGGAAGTCTTACCTATAATGGAATTTCTGAGGGCACATCGAGCATAGGGTTGAAGTCAAGATTCCATCTATTAAGACACATGCCTCGATTTTTGAATAAATAGGGGCCTCCTCTGAATATCAGATATCAATCTTCCTTTGTTTCTAACAAAAAGGTGTAGAAACCACATCCATAGAAATAGTGGGTCATCCTTCCTTTAATCAAAACCTACCATTTATTTTGGACCCAAATATTGATAGCCCACACAGACGACCACAGACTGATGAATTTTCCTACCATACCCCTTTCAAAGAGAGATAGAGTCTTAGAATGGGTCGTCTTAGTAGGGAGAATAAATTTCGGGATATTCTTGAGGAGATTTACAAACTTTGTTGACTAAGCCTTAGAAACCGAAGGACCTAGGGAAGAGACAATGGATCTAAAAGAAAGCTCATCTGGAGCTAGGGGGCACTGGGAAGAGGGAGAGGAATCCATGGAAGCATGGTAAGGTTTCATCTCACAGAATGCATTGACATTCCCTACTAGATTCAATTCCCGCGAGTTACTCATGTAAGAGTAATTATTAGTCTAAAAACGAGACAATATAATCCCTCTACTGAAACTCAGCTAGAATATCCAAGGTGTAATTTCAATATGTTGTCCGATGTAATTTCAATATGTTGTCCTCCTCCTCAAGGGACTCGTACAGATAAATAAAAATCCTTTAAAGGCAGAAACACCTTTCAAAAGGCTCATCATAGCCTTGTTAAACTAGTATCATGATCGTTTTGTTGTACATCTAGGTCTGGTGTTTGAATCATGCTCTGATAAATAGGGTAGGGTAGTGTGCTCTCCCCCTTAAATTTTTTCTAAGAAAAAATTATTCGAGTCTTTCATGAGCCTAAGTAAGCCAAGTGTTTTTTCCTGCTCTGATACCACTCTGTAACACACCCAACACCCTAAGTATCTTTTTAAGGGATGGGGTATTAATTTTTTCGCTTCATCTTAATCCTTTCAACACCTCTTCTCACAGGCACCATCATCTTCTTCTCATTCATATATTTCCAACAATTTTTACCATGCTCAAAACCGAGCTATGGATCAAAAGTTATGGCCTCTTAAAATTTCTAAGCCTTCTTCCTTTATAATTCCATGTGGCACCCACGTGGCTCCACGTCACCCTCTAATGTAGACATGACTACTAGTGTGGAACCTGCCACCTGGCCCATTGGTTCCTCATTGTATCTCCCTCCTATTCTAATGGCCCAGATTCATTCGGATTCCTTCCCTTCAGAACAATGGAACATGGGGTCACAATTCATGCTTCGATGGCTTCTCTCCGACAAATCTTACCCTCAAATCCAATGGTTCTCAGGTTTGATCGATCGATAGTTACAACCATTTTGACATCTTAACATGCACGATGGTTAATGCTCGATCTCTATAACCTTTTTGTACTTGACTATGTGGGGCCTATGATAGATAGACGACTATCGTTACATTACGCCCACTCACCGATCAACGATTCATATCATTCTTCAGATTTCCTTCGTTGGAGTTCATTCATTCCTATAAGTCGAACTCCTTTGATAGACCCATTATGATGGATGGTGGACATCATTATTTCTTCCCTGATCAACAGTTGATATATTATGGCGCTATCCCCAGGGTATTTTCCTATAGTAGGGCCCACACTCGACCCTACAATGAACTGCTTATCGACATGTGGAACGATCATCAAGTGACACATGTCCCAGCCTTGTGCTGACCCATGGGTCGTCTATTGTGGGACACATCACCACCAAGCATCAGATTTTGGGTCTTCCATCATGCAGTATGAATCTCAATATTATGATCACGAGGATTACAAAAATATTAGTTAATCTAATATCATGATTATGATATCTCTAGTGATGTTTTCCATGAGGATACAACCCCTTTCCTCTAACACAAAATCTGTGGCTTAGAATCCTTGTGAGAGGATCCGATGGCTTCCATGGTTTATCTCACCACCTCCACATGTTAGTCAGCTCTAAGAATTGCACAGTTCATATTTTATCTTACATCAACATATCAACGGTCTAAATCTCCTTTTGGAGTTGATCTGTTAGAGTTCTTCTGCTCTCTGCAATTCCAAGACTCTGAAATATTGGCTCCAATGGACGGTCATGATTTCTCTACTCCCCTCTTGAACGAAAGGTTCATATCATCACACTTTTCCTTTTTGTATTGGATGGGTGATGTCATCCATGTCAGTGCGAGGTCATATTCCTCTTGGCCTTGTCCCAAAGGACCACCAATATTTACGATTAGGATTACTTTCAACTGGGCTCGATGGATGATCAATTTTTCTCCTTGGTGTCCTACCTTCAGAGCATCTTCATACTAGTGGATCAAATTACTCCAAATGTTCCACTATGATGGATGGTCACAATCACTCTAAATTATTCACTAATAGATCGATGGATATGATTAATTCAGAGTCATGTCCCATTCCCACTGTGGAATACTCTGATGGATCTTCTATTATCAACGATTGAGATATTTCAACCCTTAGATATGACGACCAAGGTTATAAAAAAGGTCTAATTCCTAACTCGCCCAAGCGGCCTGTTATCACCTCTTTTGTTCTACAAAGTTTTATCTCTCACCCCTAACTTTTTTCATTACAATTTTTTTGCATAGGTTATAAATCCTCATCATATTTTGTTAAAGGTTCAAAATCTTTATCATGGGGGTCAAAATAATGTTATGTTGTTAGGAATGAGAGATATTTAGTCTTGTAAGAGAGGATAGGAGGTGTTATGAACATGTTTATAATGACTGTCTCATAATTAACAAAGTTTTAAAACTATTTTTTCAAGTCAATTCCATCCAAAAATTCCAAAGACAGTTTTTTCAGGGCACTACAGGAAGTTCCCACAGCTCTCCACATAGGAAATATGCAGGTGCTATAGGAACACTTGTAGCAGAATGTTTTTCAACAAATGACACAATGATGAGTTTTTTTTATGGTTGATGGTGAAAAATGATAATGAAACTATTACACACCCTAAAATATACATAATACACCTTTTTTAATCTTCAAAAAGATTTTTGGAGCAGTCTTGTATGAGAAAGGAGAAAATAGAAAACAAGGGATTTTATGGAAATGATTGTTTTTGCAGTCAAGTTCAAACTCAATATCTGACCAAATGGAGAGTAATTTTTGAAAACAAAAAGAATATTTTCTTAAAAATGATCTCATATACAAGATCATCTCTCTGTTTTTACACATGTGTCATTGTTTGGGAGATACAAGCATATCTTTACAGCTCATTTTTCAGATTTGAAAATACAGGAATTTTCGTGTTTTAGTCATCATCATTGGGAACATATTACGAGGATATGGAGAGGAATTTTGAAAAAATTAAAGAGTTTTTTCTCAATAACAATCTAATATACAAAAACCTCCCTAAGTTTTCACACAGGTTTCATGGTTTGGGAGATACAAGCAGAGTTTTACAACTCATTTTTCAGATTTTAAAATACAATAATTTTCTTGTTTTAGCCATCATATTTGGGCACATATTATGAGGATATGGAGAGGGAAAAACTAAAATATTTTTTTCTCAATCACAAGATCATATACAAAAACCTCCCTCGGATTTTACACAGGTGTCATGGTTTGGGAGATACACACAGATATTTACAACTCATTTTTTAGAAATTCTCCATATGTTATGAAATGGGACAGTTATCCCTTAGTTCAATTCCACACGTTCCAAGAGGTGGTTTCAAGTCAATAGGACACATGGATTTTCAAGGAGGATATTGTTTCTAAACATCCTCAAAGATTTGATCTGATTTTAATGTATTTAATGCTCTAAATTTCAAACCCTAGATTTTAGGTATGGGACTGATTTTCCATATTTTTTGTAATATTGTTGATTTGACTAAGTGAAAAATTGACCCTAGGAGATGTCGTCTATGTATATTGTGAGTAGATTAGATCCAAACTTGGAGGATCTAGTTGCTACCTCATAGATCTATAAATCTCATGTAAAATCATATGTAAAGAGGGGGGGGAAAGAGTCCAGAGGACTATTTTTTGTACTCTCTGGTTTTAATTGCAAATCTTTCAGAGTTCTTGATCTCATTGTATTTATGTAAAGACTTCAGAAGAGAATAAAATCATTGGTTAGTGTGTTCCTTCATTCATGTGTTCCATCTTCATTATTGTTTCTTAAGCATTTTTACATTGTTATATGGTATATGACCGTGTCTACTGCGTTGAAAAGGTTGTCTCAAAGGATTTGATGTAATCTTTACCACAATGATGCTTAAACACATAAATCTAATTTAGAAAGGATTTCTAAGTTAATATTTGTTATTCTATTGCATACGATCATTAAAGTTCGGGTTGATCTTTAGTGGGATTATCAGTTTTGTGTATCTTTCTTCTTTTGAACCTAACCATCTAAATCTATATCACTAGCCACAGAGCTTTGTTTTCCTGACTTGTTGCACGTAGGAAAGTGATCTCAATAGTTCAAACCTTAAACAATATTGAGATCAAGACTGTGACCCTTCCACCTGCAAACCTTAACCATTATTAAGGATTTGAAACAAGATGTGCTATGCTTGTTCCTAAGGAAATCTAGGAACAACTTCTAGCACTAACATTTTTTGGTGTCGTTGTCGTGAACGGATTTGAAAATATTCCATGGGAGAACAACATTGATTAGATCCATATTTAGATGGTGAACTAAAGCCAGGCATGTACAGACTGCAATAATCTTTCACCTGACGACTCCACAATATAAGACTCCACTGGAGGAAAAATTATGCTAACAGAAAAATGAAAGCACGAAAGGGAAAAACCAGGTATCATCTCATTAGCTTTCTCCATGAAATTTTATTCTTCTTTGTCTGCTCGTTCCTGTCTTTCCATTTGCATGTAAAAAGGATCATCCTATGTTTTGTTTATTCAAATGATTGTAAGCCTAAAATTGCATATTCTTCACTCAGTAATGAAGGTTTTTCCTCTTCATGCACTATTGACCTTGATTTAATCCCATCATATGAACCTAATGATAAAACTGAGGCCTATGTTTCAATTTATCCTAAAGTTGAATCATATTTTAAACCTATATATTATGAAGTTGATATACCTTCTGAGGTCCCCATTGAACCTTACAATTAGCTAGTTGACATTTGTGTTCAGCCTACTGAAGCTCAATTAAGAATCAGAGAAATTTGTAAACCTCTAAAGTTGCCTCCTATCCTAAATTCTTAACCTCCCATGTTTTTTGAATACCTTCCTGTGTTTAAAGGAGATGATCATATTGCAGCTAAAAAGAACATGGAAGCTTTTGAGGATTTTGTTGATAATTTTGAAATCATGCATGAGGATGTTATCTTGAGGTTATTTTCCAAATACTTGGTCGGGGATGTTGCTTTGTGGTTTCGAAATATGAAGGCTTCTTCTATTTGTTCATGGACTTATTTTTTTCATGTATTCCTGAGATATTGGGGTGAAAATAAATTTGTTGATCAGTATATATCTGAGTTTTATGCCCTGAAGAAGAGAAGAAATGAGACTGTCACCCAGTTCAACTGGAGATTCCATAGATTCTATCTTAGCATGCCCGATTTCATTCGACCATTTGAAGTTGCTGTCAAGTTGTTTTATATTGCATCTCATCATCATCATGTTTTAGTTTTAATACTCAGAGAGAGAAAGTCTTCATCTTTAGAGTAGGTATACATAGATGCAAAAGAGATTGAAAATAACCTCGGAGCTTGTGGAAATCTCTTAGATCAAATCTTGGTTGAAGATTTGCACACACATAAATTGAAGGAAGAATATGGACAACATGAATATAGGCCGAGCTTGCAGTTGTTTCAACATGTTGGTGCATCATTTGCAGATTTTAATTCTTTTTCAGATCTTGAAAGTATTAAATCTTATTTTGATACTATTCAGAATGTAGATGTATGTGTTCATAAATTACATCAGCAAGATGAATTTACTTATACAGTTGAATATTTTCCTAATCATGAGAATGAAGTTTATTTTGTTTATGAGGATGATCATGAAGGTCATTTTATAGATGATGATTTTCCTTGTGGAAAGTTTTTAGCTGATCATAGTAGGAATCTTTTTAATCCTACTATTAAAATGTCATATGATCATTTTGTAAAAGAAGAAGTGGTTTCTCTGAAACACATGTCCATTCATATTGCAAATCAACAACCCTTTTTTGTTTATGATAACATGAAAGATTATATGTTCTTGAATTTTGGTCATGAAATTCACTGTAGGAAGACAACCAACAAGAAGATGACAACCAACAAGTAGATGACAGGGGGCATATTTATGTATCACCAGAAACTATGAAGGAGCAACTTAGTCCTCTTATTCAGCTAGATTTATTTTATATCATTCATGATCCTATAGCCATATACATGGAGTCTTTTTGTTTACAAGTTTTCAGTATTGGAGATTTCTCCAAGCCAGTAGGTTGCAACTATAAGTATCAATTGTTCATCAATTTTTTGTTGCATTTGTTGCCTCTTTTATGGGTTTAATTGAAGAGTTGTTTGCAAAAACTTATATTCACCAATCAGATACTTACCTGGCTACACTGGAAACATGACTTCACCTAAGAAAATTGGAGAGTTGGTTAGAGTAGGGTAGCGTAGATAATAAGCTCGCTTCCTGAGCATTTAGATTGCATCAGTACGTTTGTTTTCAAAATTTCTTCCAGTTTTCTCGGATAAGTTGCAGAGTTGGAGATATGGTAGTAGACACTTACAAAAGTTTGGAAAGAGGTGAATGACTCCATAGCCCAATGGAGCACTGCTACAACTTTTCTTTATGTTTTTTAGAGTTCATTTTTAAGTTTTCAGGTTGATGTGCTTTGATTAAAGTTTCTCTATGTTACGAGGGAAAAACTCTCTATGGCCAAGGGTAAACCACAACAGACAGGTATGACTACAAAAATCAACTCAATTGCATTGTATGCTATATAAACTAATGTGAAATATAAGAAAGAGGCCTACCTCGATCCAACGTTTGATGATGTTCCACCGTTGAGCACTTCGAACCAAATATTTGTACCTGCAATAAGTTCTCAACAAACAAGAAAAGAAAGTATATAGTGATAATGTAAAGGGGTTAGCACATCAGATAGCATAATCCATTAATAAACATTACAAACATTCCCATTGATAATAATCATATATTTGCATGATACCAATAGGATAGGAAAGGAGTATTTCTATTAATAATTGATCAGCATAAGTGTCAACATTACAAACTTCCGTGTCGACATGGTTTGAAACCAAGGAACCAGGTTCCTTCCAACTGGGTCTCCACCACTTCAATCCTCCACCAAAGGAAATCTCAAAAGAGAGAGACAATGAGGTTCTCTCAAAAATAGGGAAATATCTTGGGGGCTGAGCATTGTGTTCAGACTTGAGGGACAAAGGGATGCAGAGTCAATATGAAGTAATTTCTCCAGAGTAACTTTGCTCTCAAAGTTGAATGTTTTCTCCTCCTTTCCATAGCTCGAAATTGTTCTCTTATAGCCTTCAAAATGAAACTAAAGGGTCGAGTCAGAATGTTTCCAGTATATGGAAGGCCAAGGATCAGAGATCTCTTGTTGTGACATGGAAACCCGACTCCATTTTTGTATTTTCGGCACAAATTGTGATGTACGCGGGCTGTAGTGGAGTAGCCTGCGTATACGCTTGCTGTACAACTGATAGAGCACGTATATGTGGAAAAATGTTTATTTTTAGCTCTGGATTTATCAAAAAGGGATGATAAGTCTGCATAGGGAAATGGAAAAAGGACCTCTGTGCAATATAGCAATGGTGAGGCAAATCTTGCTATAACACTCTAGAATTCAAAAGCTGAGAAGTTATCGTTTACATAATAAATATGGAAGAAATCCCAATGGATCTAAGGCACAGGTCTGTCGAAGTTCTTGGAGTTTCACAGGGAAAACTCCATCCCCCATGGAGCCTATGTTATCACCCTTTATGTTCTACAAAGTTTTATCTCTCACCCCTTACTTTATTCATTAAATTGTTTTTGTATAGGTTATAAATTCTCATCATATTTTGTTAAAGGTTCAAAATATTTATCATGGGGGTCAAAATAATGTTATGTTGTTAGGAATGAGAAATATTTAGTCTTGTAAGACAGGATAGGAGGAGTTATGCACATGTTTATAATGACTGTCTCATAATTACCAGAGTTTGAACACTGTTTTTTAAAGTCAATTCCATCCAAAAATGCCAAAAGATAGCTTTTTCAGGGCGCCACAGGAAGTTCCCGCAACACTCCACACAAGAAATATGCAGGTGCTATAGGAACACCTGTAGCAGCCTATTTTTCATCAAATGACATGATGTTGAGTTTTTTGTGATGGTTGATGGTGAAAAATGATAATGACACTATTAAACACCCTAAAATACACATAAGAAACCTTTTTTTTATCTTCGGAAAAGCATTTTGGAGAAACCTTGTATGAAAAAGTGTTGGCCCTTGACCAAGTTTTGGAGATCCTTGGTCATGTTTGACCTCTTTTGGGACTTTGGCAGGCTGGTCAAAGGCGGAGCGCAAGTCGAAGCAGAGATCACGGGATCTCGGCCCCTTTTTAGTGCAGTTTTTGGGATTAGGGATTATGTAACCGGTATGGGATGTCGACCCATGGGTTTACCCATGTTTAGGCCCATTTTGTAATGTATAAATAGAAATCTAGGTGATGTGAGTAGCGGGGGAAAGTGAAGGCCAATGTGCTAAGTGCTAGAGTTATATCTATGTGATTTCAAAGGCTTTGTGCATACTATGTGTTAAGACTTGCAGAGCTAAATGAAAGTGATTGTAAGAAGGCTTTGTGATGCGACCTAACTCAGGGAAGGAGGATTTGGTGAGGTGCACAGATCTCCTGTCCTATGCGGAGTAGGGTTTTGGGGCTCTGTGCTTGTAGAAGATTGACAAAAGATAATAAAGAAGAGAAGAGTTTGTGGATGTAGTCTCACACTGGGGTGAACCACGTATATCTTGCGTTATGGTTTCTTTCTGCACTACAGTCGTTATATTATTTATGTGATTAAATTTTATGTATAGATGAATATGATAGCTTAGTGCCTAATGATGTGAATAAGATGTTAGATCTGATCTATCTCTCCATGCTAAGTGCTTGAATGTGTTAGATCTGGTAGAGTAATGCGCTTCTCTGTAATTAGGGTTTGGATCTACGATGTGAATAAGGGTTAAATACTGATGAATGTTGACGCTAAGTTCTTTGTTAGAGTATTGTAATCACAGATCTGTGTCCCAGCTAAGGTTGCTGACACTAGAGTCCTGCAACCACCCCTGCCTCTACCTCGGGTGAGACTTCATATGCTTCGTAGGTGTTGCAAAAAGGGTCGATAGTTATGGTTTTTTTGGTGCGTTGTTAAGGCATTGAACCCTGGCTCTGCCCCTGTGCCAACAAAAAGGAGAAAACATAAAACAAAGGATTTTCTAGAAATAATTGTTTTTGAAGTCAAGTTCAAACTCAGTCTCTGACCAAATGGAGAGGAATTTGTGAAAACCAAAAGATGATTATATTAAACATGATCTGATATACAAAAATGTCTCTCATGTTTTACACAGGTGCCACTATTTGGGAGATACAAGCAGAGCTTTACAACTCATTGTTCAGATTTGAAAATACAAGAATTTTCCTGTTTTAGTCATCTTCGTTGGGCACAGATTACGGGGATATGGAGAGGTATTTTGAAAAAATGAAAGAGGTTTTTCTCAAAATCAAGCTCATATATGAAAACCACCCTTAGTTTTCACACAGTTGTCAACGTTTGGGATATACAAGCAGAGATTTACAGCTCAATTTTCAAATTTGAAAATACAAGAATTTTCATGTTTTAGTCATCATATTTGGGAACAGATTATGAGGATATGGAGAGGTATTTTGAAAAAATGAAAGAGGTTTTTCTGAAGAATAATTTCATACACAAAAATGACCCTCATGTTTTATACAGGTGTCATGGTTTGGGAGATACAAGCTGATCTTTACAACTCATTTTTTAGAAATTCGCCATATGTTGTGAAATGGGACAGTTAGCCCTTAGTTCAATTCCACACATGCCAAGAGGAGGTGTCAAGTCAAGAGGACACTTGGATCTTCAAGGAGGATATTTTTTCTAAACATACTCAAATATTCGATATTATTTTAATGTATTTAATGCTCTAAATTTCAAACCCTAGATTTTAGGTATGGGACTGATTTTCCAGATTTTTTGTAATCTTGTTGATTTGACCAAGTGAAAATTCGACCCTAGGAGGTGTCATGTATGTCTATTTTTAGTATATTATATCCAAAATTGGAGGATCTAGTTGTTACCTCATAGATCTATAAATCTCATGTAAAATCATATGTAAAGAGGGGGGGGGAGAGTCCATAGGACTATTTTTTGTACTCTCTGGTTTTAACTGCAAATATTTCAGAGTTCTTGAGCTCATTTGATTTATGTAAATACTTCAACAGAGAATAAAAACATTGGTTAGTGTGTGCCTTCATTCATGTGCTCCATATTCATTATTCTTTCTTGAGCATTTTTACATTGTTATATGGTGTATGACTATGTTTACTATGTTGAAAAGGTTGTCTTAAAGGAGTTGATGTAATCTTTACCACAATGATGCTTAAACACATAAATATAATTTAGAAAGGATTTCTAATTTAATATTTGTTCTTATATTGCATATGATCATTAAATACCAGGCTGATCTTCAGTGGGATTATCAGTTTTGTGTATCTTTCTTCTTCCAAACCTAACCATCTAAATCTATATCACTAGCCACAGAGTTTTGTTTTCCTGACTTGTTGCACATAAGCAAGTGATCTCAATAGCCCAAACCTTAAACCATATTGAGATCAAGAGTGTCATCCTTCCACCTGCAATCCTTAACCACTATTGAGAATTTGAAACAACATGTTTTAGGCTTGTTCATAAGGTAGTCTAGGAACAAATTCTAGCGCTAACCGGGCCCACACTCGCCCCGCCGACTAATTACTTATCACCAATCCCTAACTGAAAACTATCAATATTTGGACACGTTGGCATTTTGGGTCAGCATGACATGTCATATTGACATCACTCATCTTGGTATCTTTTAAATGAGACCCATGAAAATATAAGGTGGAGGTCATCCCTAGGTTATCCACCAATAAACAACCCATATTGTCCCTCAGACTCTTCCATTGGGGGGTCTCCACTTCGACATCCAAGTTTACTTTGATTAGGGGATTTTGATAACACTCCTCTCAGGATCTATGGGTGCGATCAAATCATTGTGCCAAATCCAATTATCGTGATGGAACTGGGTCTTATATGCATGTAGTATCTGACCACATCCACCATGACAAATCTAATGATTCACAATCTTAGTTGATACCTTTTGATAGATCAACGATCCTCATTGATTTAGGTTATACCCTCTACAAGAAACATAACCTACTCCAATAGAGGGTCAAGATATCTCCATGTCACCAAATCGACGATTGAGACTACGTCTCACCCTAGATCAAATGGAGGGCCCAGATCTAACTATTGTGCTAGATCAGCAGTCACGATCTTTGAATAAAAACAAGAGCCTTTAAGCAGGCTTGATATTCTAGTCTAGGAATTAGTCAATTTCACGGGGTTTCATTGAGTCTTTTCAAGTCTTAAGAAGTTTTAGAAGTCCTCTCTAGGTCCAAAGCACCCCTTTTCCTATGTAGGATACCTTTGATTCATTTCATTCCGAAAAATCCATTTGTCACAGGAGAAAAAATGTTGTGGCACACAAGTATATGAATACAAGCACTACGACATGTAGGTGGTGTGTGTGTGTGTGTGCGTGTAGGTATAACTAAAATTGTGTGCACGGTTCGTAAGGTTACCATTTAATTCCTTTAACTAGAGCCAATAAAATGTCTCAATCATTCACATGCACAAGCATGACCATAACCATATGATTCTTAATTGCTATAATGCACAACATACAAGTGAACCACCAATATAATCATGAAATAAATCATGCACATCCTTGAGACAATTACAGGCATTTAGTCATAAATTACATTCACTACAAAGAGTTCAGAAGTACTTATCTGTTACGGTTGATAACCAACCAACTAACTGTGGGTGTTTTCCTTTCCACCCAACTGTAGGCTCAGATGCATTCATTCTTATCACTTTGGTCACTTCTGTGTTAGGCCATGATACCACTAGGGAATCTCTCTCAGATTCTCAATGAAATTTGATGGTCACTCGCCTTCACTCTACTATTGGTAGTGATTTTCCTTACACCCACCTAGCCCAGGCCTCTTCGAGGTTTATTAGATGCCTTCCTAGCATCAAGCTCATGACCCACTTAGATCAGGTCGAGTTTTCTTGGTTCTTTGATCCAATATTCAGAGCTCAAGCTCTTTTCTGTCACTATTTTTTTCACAATGAATCCCCTCTTCTTACCAATACGAACTCTCTTGAGTTCTCTCCCTGTCTTTCTATCTTCCCTCATGTATTTTTCTTGCATGCATGACTTGGGAAGGTTCTCGACATGTCCTTCTATTTCTATCAGGAGACAACTCATGGGTAAATCACGGGGACCCACGGTGATATTTATTATTGTCCTCTAGCCAACAGCTTCATGTCCCTTATGGAAACCCTCTATACGTCCATTCATTGGGGTGGTTGGTTGTTCAACTACCAACCTCCCTCATGAACTGATTTGTCTCAAGATCGTGGCTAAGGGAATTAATATGAATAAGGCTTGGGGTCCTTTATTTTCATAGGACCTCCTCTCATTCCTCTAGTGATATCATGATTAGTACTATAAGGCTTCACCCCATAGTCATTTTTTGGCATTTACAATTAAACAATAATACATTTACAATATTTACATGCCTTTGTATGGAAATCACAAATCGTGATTAATTACATATACTCAGGGTTTAAAGAAGAGGTTTTATAGAGGGACCTTCCAACCCTCTTATGATGTAGGGGATACAATTCATTATTTCCCCTTCCTATGGTATTTTTATGCTACAAGTGCCCTAGTAATACTGAATTTTCTTCATATAACAAGGATTTCTCTAACTTACTATTGTTTTTCCTTTGAGATATTTGACTTCTTTCCATAATTGCTTGACTAGATAATGGGGGAAGATGTACCATCCCTCACTTTAAATAGATTGGAGATCCCTCTAATATCCCTATCAAAGAATATGTGGTTAAGTATCTCCTTCAAATCCCAAAGAGATCAAATGTAACACACCCAAGCCCTAAGTGGCTTTTAAGGCATGTGGTTTAAATTTTTTTTTTTTCTAAACCATATTACTTCCTCTGTTTCATAGCTCTATCATCTTCTACTTGTCAAGAGATTTCTAACTACAAAAAAGTTTCCCTAAACAGAGATATAGATTGGAAGTTGTGACCTTCCCAAGTTCTCATATTTACATAGGCAAGATCTCTCTTACTGCAACATGGTATCCATACAGTATCTCATTGTCCGCTCAAACTGACTTGGAGACACCCTAGATCTAGTGTGGCACTAGCCTAGCCTACTAGGGTGGAACCCTAGTCCATGAAGACCTACAACCATCATCGCTCGATCCTTCTCCCTGTGCACTCTATGCATACCTCTGACGAATATGGTATCAATGAATATTCCCTCTTGATTCCATCCATTCGGAGCTTGAGAAGTTTACGTAGTCTCACTATATTGAACCAAAGGTATCAAGGAATATTATTTTCTCCCCGATGGATGATCTTTATGCACTCAATATCTCTCGATTGATGGTTAAGATGCATTCATCACCTAAGGTTTAACTCTCCTAATGGACCCCACTCAACTCGTCAGCATGTTAATGATCGACATATGTTGTCCTAAAGGCATCCTAGTTGCCTTGCTGGCAAGCCACATCATTCATGACATCAATACTTCATCTATGGACACGACATATGGATCAGTATCCACTGGACACATGGACCCATTACGACTCGTGATGTCACCATA
>SNQJ01S0078182.1:0-15375 GCA_010110895.2 Picea sitchensis
CTTAGGGCAGTAATCAATTGAGTTTTGCAGGTTTTAATCAAATCTGTAGATTGTTTATAATGTACATTTGTGAATAAGTAATATTGCAGCTGTTAATTAGATAGTTGATTTGAGTTATTATAATAGTAATTAGTAGATTAGTAGATTAGTTAGTTTTTAGTTAATTTGTTTTATTAGTTTTAGTTAGTTTAGTTTCTTTTAGTTAGTTTGTTTCTTTTATTTAGTTAGTTTAGTTAGTTTTAGTTTGCTTATTTAGTTTAGTTAGTTTTATTTGTTTTAGTTAGTTTAGATTAGTTTCTCTTTGGTTTTCTTAAAAGACCTTAGAGTGGCCAACAGAGCCATTAAACTCATCAGGGTGGTCCATTCCAAACGGCTTGGGTTATTTAGACAACCCCGGACCGGTTCCACTCTCCCAGTTGACGGACGGACTGTTTCGCATGTCAACACAATTGTATTATCTAGGGTCAATGCTATTTCCCGCCCTTGTGGCATCCTCCACTTCTACATTGCAAAGGAAACCAGGACGTATCCAAAAATTAAATACTAACCTCTCTCATGCATATATGTGCATTCCTATAACATCTTAGTCATCAAGAATTTACACCAATTAAATTATGCATCATATGTAAAGAAATCATCCATGAAAAGAGCATCCAATGTCTATTCTCCTTTGGAATAGTTCTTCATCACCTTGCCCACAATCAGATAGAATGCACAATGGACTTGTTCATAAGTAGTTGTCTCAATAATATCTCCAGGACCTCTACGCATGGTACCAAACTTGACATACAAGTTAAGATCACCCTCTTTCCTACCGTGCTTCCTTGAACCTTGAAACCTTTGGTGACATGCTCTCCCTCCATAGAAAGGCCCGCCAACTAATGGATATCATTAAAATGGATGTGATACTCTATGTCCAGCCACAAAGAGATATTGTGCACCCGGGTCATTAGAAATTTAGTACACCACACAACTTCCCCCGTGGTGCCAAAAAATAGTAGATCCCACAGATTCATCAAAGCGGACTCCCTCAGTGACACATAAGAAGTTTTCCACTGTATTTATAGCTCTCCAGACAACATGACCAAATAGTCCATATAGGTATCGATCCTCATTTGGGGAAACAAGTCCCCATCTGAGAAATCAATATCAATTAGTCATGTGTGCTCGACTTTACCCAGTAAGTCTCCCAAAATGTCAACTCGCAGATCATGGATATCAACTGTAACTACAATATTATGAACCACACCCTGATTTGTTGTAGCACGAACCATGGTTGTAGTAGAGAACTAGTACACAAAGATAATCGAGGGACACAAACACATATCCGTACTCACATAATTCTTATAGGGCTCCAGAGTTGAATATTCAAACAAACAAACATACCACAGTGACTTGGAAAAAGGTGACCACTAGGTTATAGAAATTCATGAGGAGGTAACAAAGGATGAGCATTAAATGATCATTAAGGGAAAACCACATAGTTAACTCAGTATTAACATTATGCATGACCACCAGGCATGGAAAACCTAATTAGTGATTCGAGAAATAAAGGGCACATGTACCAACATAGATTTGACATGGAATGCCACACAATAAAAATAACTAATTGATCAACGACTAACCACAAAAGTACTGATGAAATTTTGAACATAAGTTACTTTTGTTCACATGGATAGGAAAGCGATAGAAAATTACTAACTGCATTTAACTAATAATTTGAAAGAGACACAATAGTGAAAAAAACATTGGAAGTTACTAAATTCATAAAATATTTGACATGGAGTCCCCGACCACAATGATATGACCCAGACTAGAAAAATTGACAATGACAACTAGACTCTAGGGGTGAGTGATAGTTGGACACATCATTGCTTTATTGGAAAAAATGGAAAACAACAAAACAAAATTGAAACCTACCTACTTTTAATCACACCCTATGATAGGAGTGCAAAAATAATTTCTTCAATGAGAAAATATATAGGGTTTCAGGTGTGTTCCCTTCACCCATCCTAGAAGAAGAACACCATTCATTTGTGCCAGTCTAACAACTCTTGACTCCTGAATTTACACAAATATAAAGGGTCCAAGAAATTGAATCTATAGCTTCCTCAGATGATTCTGGTATGTACTGTAATAGATAAATACTTGGTCACCTTGATAAAAAGTATTGGTCTTGATTTGTCTGTCATGCGAAGCCTTATTTCTATCTTTCTCCACAGTCTTATGAAAATATTCTAAAAGACTATCTTCCTCCACTTCTATTAATCCTACAACCCACTCTGCAACTAAATAATCATCTATCATCTGAGTAACTAGCGCAATGTACAAACCTGGAGTGATGAATTCAGCTGATACTACTGCTTCTCTCCCATACACCAACTGGAAAGGAGTATACTTGTGTAACTTATTCATAGTGGTTCTATATTCCCAAAGAATATCTAGAACTCTCTCAACCCAGTCACCCCTATTAACACAATAGACTTTAATCAAACCCTTCTCAAGAATCATATTAAATTCCTCCACTGTACCATTAGCTTGTAGATGATACAGGATAATCTTATTATGCTAGATAAAAAATTATCGAGTAAGGGTGGAAATTGTATCACTTATGAAACATGATCCTTGATCATTGGTTAAGATTCTATGAAACCCAAAACAAGTAATAATGTTATAAAAAATGGACCTTGCTACTGTGTTTGTAGAATAATCCTTAACAAGTTTTGCTTCATCCTAGTGATACAGATAATTTTTCATAGTAATGATGTATCTTTCCTTTGAATTTTTCATTGGAGGATTAATAGGTCCGATGAAGTCAACATCCCACTTCTCACAGGCCTGTATTTCCCTAAGAGGATGTAATGGAAATTAATCCCTGCCCGATGGCTTACTAACCCTCTGGCAGACATCACATGCTCTGGCATAATATTTAGCATCTTTGAACACATTAGGCCACCATAATCCTACTTGAATTACTTTTTGCGTAGTCTCCTTCCCTCCTACATGACCTCCATCAACCCCACTATTACACTCCCATAAGATTTTAGGTCATTCATGATCTAGTACACACCTTCTAAGAATGTTATCCAATCCCAATTTATATAGTTGACCTAAAATAAATTGATAGTCTATTGAACAAACCACCAAATGATATATCAGAGAGATAGTCTGGAATATCTTCAATCTTAAATAAATCTACACTAGGGAGATAGTATATACATCTCCACCAGTTTCTCCTAAATCTAACTGAGATAAGTGGTCAGATCCAACTTTCAACTTTCCAAGTTTAATGACAACTTCAAAGGAGAATTCCTGGAATAATAAGAGCCACCTGGAAATCATAGGCTTATTAACCAAATACCTCAAAGTTTAATGATCATTGAAAAACTTGAAATGGACTTCCAACAGATAATGATTGAACTTTTGTAGAGCATATACCATGGCAAACCCATCCCTTTCTGTGGTGGTATAGTTTTTCTCGAACTAGGATATTTTTTTACTAGAAAAATAAATAGGATGGTCCAGGTTACCTTCCCCAATTTGCAAAAGAACAACACCTAAATCAATGCTAGAAGCATCAATTTGAACATGGAATTCAACCTACTAGTTAGGATATGTCAAAATAGGGGAACTACTTAACTTATCTTTCAAAATGTTGAAAGCTTAGTCAAATTCATTGTCCGGTGAAAAAATTCATCTTTCTTCAACAACTTCTCCAGTAGGGAAGTTATACTTGTGTAGTTCCTGATGAACCTGCAATAATATCCAGTACGACCTAGAGTGGATCACAATTTCTTTCCAATTGTAGGGGGAGGCATATTAATAATAAAAAAAAATCACAGGATCCACCATAACTCCTTATCTACAAACAATATGTCCCAACAAATTTTCAAAAGGAACACAAAAAATAAATTTCTACAAATTTAATGTAATTTGTAACTATCTGCAGTGTTCAAACATTAACTTAAGTAAGTTTGTGTGTTCCTTTAGAAGGTTGTACATAGTCTAGTCTTCCATGTAAACTTCAAGAAACTTATGGATAAAGTCTTGGAAGGAAACAATAAAAATCCTGGAAAATACAACAAGAGAATTCTTAAGCCCAAAGGGTATAATATTATAAGCACAAGATCCCCATTCAATAGTAAAAGTGGTCTTCCTTTTATCTTCTTCCACAATCCTAACTTCATGATATATTGAAAATCCATCACTAAAGGAATATGCTTCATTTCTATCCACCTAATCAATTACTTCATCACTTAATAGAGTAGTGATCTAGGTGGATATCGGTGGCCACCCACCTATTCCAACTGGCTCAAAACAATCTTCTAGCAATTTACTATTTTTAGTAGTTTTTCGGTTCCTAAACTTCTGGGGCCATTTTGTGGGCCTAAATGAAGTTTTTTATGATCGAGAACCTCATTGATACGTGAAAGGCTCTGATTGAGTCCCCAAAATGAATCTCCTCGATGATACCTTTCGAATGAGCTATCATGCGCCCCAAATGGAGATCGTATGCCAAAGTTATGCCCCCAGAAAGTTGATACACCAAACTACCCAAAATGGGGTCCACAAAACTATTGGATTTTCATCTTCCGGGGTTAGGGTTTTTTATTTTATTTATGATAAAAAGGATTTTTCAGCCTCATTGTAACAATCATCTTCTTGTGAATGTGAGTAGTTGTCACATCTCTTCTCAGAGATAAGCTTCCACCATTCTAGCGAGTCTTTCAGTTTGTATTTCTACAGTTTTGTACATTTCACTTATTAATAGAAATTGTGTATTACTGTATATCTGTGTATCTTGTTATGTATCCGATATATATTTGTTATATTATTGTCTCTCTTGCAATATATTTGTATATTTCTTTGTTATATCTCCAGTCTCATTTCATGCCGAAAATAATCCATATCAGTGCATGTCCCCGACGAGGTTCGAGTATAGAAAGTTGGGTCTCGAGCTTGTCTCTCTTGAGGAAAATATCTCTCGCACGTCCAAGAAACCATCCATGGAGGAAGAAAATAAAAATGACAAAGCATACAATTCTATTAATCTGTTTCTTGAGCAAGCTCTCATGCGAGAGAGGGACGAAATGATGGAGAATTTTTCCCACATACTTCAATGCCTGATGATAACAACCAACACATATCATCAAGCGGCCAATTTGGAATCACCTCTCCTTTCAAGGTACAAGTCAATTTTGATATTCCCATATTTGAAATTCAGATAGATGTGGATGCCCTGGAAAAATGGTTAAATATGCTAGAAGGTTATTTCTCTGTTCACAATTTTTCTGATAGGGAAAAGATCACCTTCACACTCCTTAAGGATCTCCCCCATGTCAAAAATTGGTGGGAAACTTACTGGGATCAAAGTTACACAGAGGAGTATGGAATATATGGGGCCAAGCCCACTTGGGATTTTTGTGTGGATGCGGTCAAGGAACAACATTACCTTGTTGGTAACTATGACAACTAGTACATGATATGGAACACACTACATCAAGAGAGGGGCCAAGCAGTGCCGAATTTCACCAATACCTTCCATAACTTGCACACCAAGCTGGGTATCAAAGACTCCGAGAAACATTTGGTTCTGAAATACCATGGGGCTCTACACAGATACATTCAAATTGAAATGGATTTTCTGGACATCTCATCACTGGGTGTTTCTTATCGATATACTGTTAAAATCGAGCATAAATTTTATCACTAGAACAAGTGAGAGTTCAGGTCTCCAAATCCACAACAACAAAAGAATGGTAAATAAGGCCCTAACAACCAGCCTTCAGAAACTAGTCCGATCCACAGGAAAATAAGGGTAACGAAAATATGAAGGACACTGGAAAATGGTGCAATTTCCACAAAATCCCCTAGAACAACACCGATGAATGTCACTCAAAATAGTCATTGGTGGCCAAGATCAAAGATGAGGAGATAGACCCTGATTCATAAAATAATGGTAGAAGATAGATCATTGACGCATACCCCACTGCTATTGTCGTGATCACAACAATTCAACCAGAAGAACCAACAGATCCTAGAGAGGGGGAGCACATTTTTCATTCATAGATGTGGGTGAAGGGGACCCCACTGTGTTTTATTGTTGATAGCGGAAGCCACAAGAACCTCATATCAGTAGAGGTCTTCAAATAATTGGGATTTTTGAAAACATCACACCCACAGCCATACAACATTGGGTGGCTTCTCCAGGGATGCAATCTCCCTGTCAGCCAGTAGTGTCAATTGTCATATGACATCCAACCCTTCAAGGATGAAGTATTATGTGATGTTTCCCCATTGGATATATGTGATGTTATCTCGGGCCAACCATATATGTGGAAGCTCCACGATATATATGAGTCTCAACCCTGTAGTGTCATTATTAATATGGGGGGTCATCTATACAGGATACCATAGGTAGTTTCGACTACTATCCCACCTAAAAAGTGAAGCAAGGTAGTATCTCATACTTCAAAATTTAGTTTCTTCACAATCTGTTTAAAAGGTGAACAAAAGAACACACCAACCATTGCAACCTCAGTCCAAGAACCTTTTGTCCAACAGAAGTAGGTCCACAATATTGAAGCAAAGCGTAAGGATTCCTTCTACACACAGTCATCTCATTAGGTTCTCAACGACCTCCCACAAACCAAGCAACATAACTTCTCTAGCAAAGCAAGCAACTAACCAAGGTTTAGATTTAGAAAGTGATTACCTCTCTCCCCGGAGAAATAAAATCAATGGAAACCATGGATTACTAAGTAGGGAATATTGATCCAAGTGGATATCGGTGGCCACCCACCTATTCCAACTGGCTCAAAACAGTCTTCTAGCAATTTACTATGTTTAGCAGTTTTTGGTTCCTAAACTTCTGGGGCCATTTTGAGGGCCTAAATGAAGTTTTTCAGGATCAAGCACCTCAAATATAGTTAAAGGCTTTAATTGAGCCCCAAAATAAATCTCCTTGAATATACCTTTCCAACAATCTATCATGTTCCCCAAACGAAGATCGTATGCCAAAGTTACACTCTCGGAAAGTTGATACACCAAACTACCCAAAACGGGGTCCATAAAAATTGTTGGCTTTTCATCTTCCAGGGTTAGGGATTTGGATTTTATTTATGATAAAAGTTCATTTGGAGCCTCATTGTAACAATCATCTTCTTGTGAATGCGAGTAGTTGTCACATCTCTTCTCAGAGATAAGATGCCACCATTCTAACGTGTCCTTCACTCTATATTTCTACAATTTTGTACATTTCTCTTATTAATAGAAGTTGTGTATTGCTGTATATCTATGTCTCTTGTTATATATCTGATATATATTTTTTATATTATTGTCACTCTTGCAATATCTCTGTATATTTCTATTTTATATCTCCGTTCTCATTTCGTGCCGAAAATAATCTGGATCAAGTAGGGAAATGATCATGCACACAAACTGAGTTCAAACTTTTGTAGTCCACACAAACTCTTATTTATTCAATGCCTTTATTGTTCTGTATGAAAATTGGACTAATCCACTCATATTCATCCACATGAAAAATTAATCCAGTTTTAAGCATTCTATCAATTTATTTCTTAACCTTTTCTTTGACTCTAGGGTTCATGGGATACGATCTATGTTTTATTATCTTAGCATTAGGATTCAACTCTATTTTCATCTCTCTCAAATCTACTTTAATTCCTTTAAACTATGAAAATATCTTTGGAAACAAATCCTCATGCTTCTGCAACAGGGTCTGGATCTATGTCATGGTCTATTTGTCCTAGTAGTCTCCTATAGAAACTAACTTAGGATGCTCTTTACTCCCAATATTCATCTTCTGCAACTTTAGGGGATGATTATATGAACTACTGGCATTTTCCAGTGGAGTGTCTCTAAATTCTCTTGTTCCTACAGATTCCTTAAAGGTCAAATGTCTAAGACCCTCCAATTCTTCGGGCTCTTCAGGGTCTTTGTCAATCTTGTCGCAATCCATAGGTATCCTTGCAGGAGATGGATAAAAAATAAACTGAAACATATCTTTATGCTCAGGACATACTATAGGGGAATACTTGGGCTTGAACTTAGTAGTAAACAACATTTTTTTGATTTGTTGTTGTACTACTGTAATTTATTAATTCTTACCATAAAAGGATAAATCATGAAAAAAATGATCTTGTAGTACCTTCCAAATCTAGTCTGTCTCCTAGTGTCCTCATGCACATACTATGATTTCGAAATTGTTCCTAGAGAATTGAAGAAACGATGTAGCGAGAAATGGGATGGTAGTTGTGCAACTTCTCATACCTTAAGACAATACTCATGCTCAATTGGATCAGATAAATTATCATGTCTCCAAATTTAATATATGACTCTTCATCTTATGATATTTACTTGACTGGATGACTTGTGATGGAGGAAGGAAGCGATATTATATGGAAATATTAGCATCATTCCAAGAAGAAATAGTTTTGTTATGGTTATCCCACCATCTAGCTGGGGAAGATCTCAAAGTTATGTCAAGTGTTGAAATTATATTTTCTTCCACAACCTTATCTTCCATATCAATGAGAAAAATGTGGAGATTTGATTTCCCATCATATGTTGGAAAATAACCTATTTAATCCCTAATCCACCTTACTAAGTGGATAGATGTGCAACGTCTTGAAAATTTCTCATACCGTCCTTGCTGCCAATTATTAAAGGTTAGCTCATAATCCTCATCCGCAGAATGAACACTCCTTTAACTCACTAATCCATCTATAGTGGGGTTAATATAATTATTTTGTTTCCCTCTAGTCATAGTATACAACTAGTCAAGGACATTTGGATCCTTGATATCTTTCGTGGGTTTAGTATATCGTGGGCCTTAGTATGGATCTAAAGATTGGATGAATTTCATACCATCATACTTAATATTTATAGTTTTAGTTTTAATATCAATGCCAACATAGTTTTCGTAATCTTGACAGAGATGGATATGGAACCTTCTCCCCCATTATTTCAATAACCTAAAAAACAACTACTGTTTTGACACCATCCAAGTCTACTTCTACATTTTGTAACCTTCCTACTGGAAAAATGAAGTATTGATTTTCCATCCTTAGCTGAATAGGAGAATATACTAGCATGGGTTTCCCCATTTCTTCCTAAGTATTCTTACGAATAATGTTGACATCATATCCTAGGTCCAACATAACATCATTGATTTCATACTCATATAGTTGACCATTTAATCTGAATTCCCTTCCAATTCTCCTATTTCTTATTTTCACCATACTTTCTTTCCTTTTTGGAAGGTTAGCAACAATGAACTCTTCTAAATTTCCTTCATCTCCCAAGACCAATTTAATTGTATTCCAAGACTTCTTAGTAATTTTCTCATCATCTAATATATCAAAAAATAATTGAAACCAAAGTTGAATATCTTTCTGTGACTTACCCGAAGGATCAAATTTCGTAGATGATTATATGGTGATACTTGGTTGATGAGGGTTCAACTTGAAACTGGTTTCCGCAACTTCAGGCGTCGAAGGACCAGGAATATGTCTGAACATATCTACTGCATTTCTAAAAAAATTCCTTTTGTTGTGCAAGATCATACTTGGCATTATCTAGCATAGCCTTTTGAATATTGATTTGATTTAGACTCTATACATCAGTACCATTCTTCGCTCCTCTCCTATCAATAATGTTAATAGTAGACCCGCTCCCTTAGACTATAGTCCTTGATTCAAAATTGACCAAATTGGATCCTCTCCTTCTATAATGATCTTCCCATTTAGCAATCATATTAGGAAAATATTCTTGGAAGTGATCTATATCTCACAACATTCCCTTGCTCATCACAGTTGTAACAACAAACTGGTCTTCTTATTTTAGTTGTCCACCTCTGTATCTACCTCCACCTATGCAACCCCCTCCAAATACTTGAGATCCTTCATTCACCCTGAATGGAGATTGATGTAATCGATCCACAAGTGCATCTAGAGCATGACATTGATTAGTATTTTGAGAAAGAGAACCACACAAATCACAATACAATGTATTTGAAGAAGGTGTATATTTTTACAAAATGGGGCAGTGTCGTGGAGAGTGTCTATGATATCTATAGATCTCACAATATTCATTAGTATGGACTCCTTGATTATTTGGAAAGGAATGATATTGAACAATTCTATGAAATGGTGTTGTACCAGCAAGTTGCACAACCCCTCTTGATGATCCTACTGGCATAAGTGCCAATGGAGTACTAGAGGGACCAACACCTCTTAGTCTTAGACATTTGGTCAACAAATGAACTTTTGTGTAATAGGATATACAACAAACTTGTGTTCGACCTATCTTGGGAAGGGCCAATTCCTGAATATTTTCAGTTAGTGTAGAGATTTTACCCTACAATTGCGTGAGGTTCACATATTCATAAGGCCTCATAACTCTTAAGCTCCCGGGATATTGTGACATAGTTTCAATATTCATGTCTTGCTATGATTCTTCTCCTAGAGTGGCTATCCTTTGCTGGGTCATAGGGATGTGGGTCAAAGGTAGTAACCCATGAATGAACCACTCCCCTTGATGATATTCATGAATAGCTTTTTTTAGCTCCTCGATTGCATCTTTAAACCTTTGATCATATTCCCATGCAGAATCACCATCTCTGTTCTTTATTTCTCGCAAGTCAGAAAGTGTTTTTTGCTATGACTGTGGTAACCATAGCTCTGCAATAAACATATTTCTTACTTGAACTAGAGTGAATGTTTGACCTTGAATATGTGGTTCAATATTATTCATATACCATTTGAGATCTCGACTTATCAAAGTGGTATGAAACTCAACAAACTTATTCACATCTAGAGTCCCTCGTGACCTCCAGATGGATTCACATAAAAACGATTGTTTCTCAACATCGTCATCCCCCTTTCCCCAAAACTTAGGGTATCAAGTAAGGGATACTATAGTTTATGTTTCCATTGGTGGACTTGTAGAACGTACTAAAATGAACCCATGATATCCTGGTTGTGATATGACGGTAGGATTCACCACACTTCCATTATTACTACTTAGTATACTTGCAAAACTCAAAGAACTAGGAATAATAGAAGTTGTAGAACAATTTACTATATAAATTACCATAGTTGTTGAAGGGGATAGGAGAATAGGTGATTCAAGGATGGTACCTTTACCTCTAGAACAAATTTCTTTGATCTAGGGGATCTCATTCTCTTTAAGTATTACATTAGTTTCTGTTGGGCTCGAAATATGATCACTTTTATGATGTTTATTAGATACTTTTGCCAAATGTATATATGCGTTTTCATGTTTTGGAGAAGTTTTTAAAGGGATTTTGTGCCAAAACGCTATGATCCACACCATGTATGCATAATTCATGTTTTATGATGATTTTGAGTATAATTCAGTATGATTTTATGTTTCCAGAGATGTAATTCACATTTTTTGGTTTTAAAGGGAAAAATCACAGCATGTTTTTGCCTCTGGCACCCAGTCCGACACTCCATCCGGTACCCAATCTGACAATCCGTCCGACACCCCATCTTGCACAAAAAAGATGGGCGATTTGGCAATTATGGTATTGGCGTCCAATGATGGGTGAATCAGGAACATGGGTTTTGCTCGTTCTTTCCCCCTCCAGCTATTGAACTCTTGACAACTCGATTTGGGTTGTTAAGCAGGTCGATTATTGGCTCGCTCCATTTCAGCAGTTAGGGCACCATTAATGTAATTTACTATTTTTAGAAGAGGTTCGACCGTCCAATGGTCGACCTCTCAGTATGTAAATCCTATAAATACCACCGTGGTGGTCATACAATAGTTAAGCAGTAGAAGAAGTAGTGTTTTAGAGACAAAAAGGATTTTCCTCTATTTTGCCATTTTCATTTGCTAGAATTATATAAAACTGTGTTTTTGAGTTTTAATGGTGAAATCGCTTTGCTGAGTTCGTGGTGTGCATTTGAGAAGTGACCACGACTTACTGGGGGGGGCACCAACAGTCTGGTAACTATTCTATGAGTTTATTTATGAATTCCATAACTTAGATGTCTTTTATTTTATTTCTTGTACATGAATTGTTATTTTTCCTTTGTTATATCATTTGTTGTTATAGTTTAATTGTTTAGTTCTTTTTGCCGGTTAGTATGAATATTTTTGTTAATATGCACTGACGTGTAGTTAGTAGGAACAAGTTTGCAAACTTATACACTAACCCCGTGTGCGATTAAATATTAGATTGTATTTTATTTATGCTTTTAAAATCAAGTTTAAAACAGAGTTTGAAACAGAGTAGAACATAATTTTAGTTTATTTTTTCTTTAATGAGGCTTCAGTGGATGGATAGGGTTAGCTTCAGTTTTTATTTGTAGATTGCCTATTCAATTATCATTTAGATTTTTCTTAACTAGTTGTTGATTAATTTATTCATTAGTTTACTTGCTATATGCTAGAATCATGTTTAATTTTTGTTTATAAGCATTTTCCTTTTTGCAATTTGAATTGTTGAAATAGGTCTAGCTTAGTTTTACTTTATGCAATTTCTTTCCTAGATTTAGGTTGCAATTCCAGTTTTTAGTTAATTATTGAATGTAGTTATGAGTTTTTCTTACATAGCATAGAGTACAATTATAATCTCGTTATATTGTTGATGGTTAATGCATGAGTAATAATCACATGAATTTGCAGGGTAATTAACGTTGTTTCCGTAATGACTAAATTCTCACTGGACTACTTAATCCACACCTTTCACTTTTATATTGAAATCAATATCGAGTTTACAGCTCTTGAATTATCTTTCTTTGTTAAGTGCCATCGTGATATTATAAGACACCAGAGACATTCACACAATCATCAACACTATATTCGAGATTTCATAGGTTAAAAGATAGTTTCTTGCTTTCATAGATCAGAAAATAACTTTCTTGTTGTTGTAGGATAGATAGTCTTTTGCTTTGGTAGATTAAAGAGAAGTTTTGTTATCATAGATTAAAGGTTAGTTGTTAGTTTCTCTTTGCTTTCAATTAGGTACATTTCATTTTGTAAATTAGAAATAGTTGTATTAAGAGTAGAGTTCACTTGTCTTTTGGTCTAGTTAATTGCTTATTGAGTAGTTTTACTTAGTTTACTTGTTGTAGAAGTTATCCTAGGGTAGTTAGTTGTTTACTTGCTTTAATAGGTTAATTGCTTGCGTATTTCTTGTTTTGATAGTATAGTTGCTTGTTTATTTACTTGCTTTCACAGGATAGTTGTTTATTGAATTTAGGTAGGCTAGCTAAAGTAGTTTGTTGTTGCTATTTGTTTATTGTTATTCTTAAATAGTTTTTTTTTCTTATTGTTATAATTGAACTAATTTTCTTCAAGTAGGGGTTTCACTTATTTTCCTAGAACTATCCATCGATCCTTGGTTCAAAAGTACTTAGGTTACATAGTTTAAAGTTGCTTAGTAGGGTTTTCTCATTAGATAGCTTTGCTTGAATACATTAGCCCTTAGATAGCCACTTCCTTAGTTAGACTATACTACTACCATCCCTTAGTTAGAAAGGCTTTGCTTGAAGTTGTGATAGTTTCCAAAGGATAGGAAGACCTACGTCAGCTGACGAAATTCCTTTGTGTGCCCAAGTTATGATATAGCCCTTCGAAAAATGGGCCCTTGACTTTGTAGGACCAATTTCACCCATGTCCCGTAAGAAGTACTATATTTTGGTTTGTATGAACTAAGTCACCAAGTGAGTAGAAGCAAAAGCCCTATTTAGGGCTACAAAAAAATATTTTGTCGAATTCATATATGAAGACATCTTTACCCTCTTTGGTGTCCCTCGTGAAATTGTTACAGACCAATGCACTCAATTCACTTCCAAGCTGATGAGAGAGATAACAGAGAAATATGGGATTAAACACCGTAAATATTCTCCATACCACCCGCAAGATAATGGTCAGGTAGAATCTACAAACAAAGTCATGGAATCTATCTTCACCAAGAATGTTCAATTACGTCATTGAGATTGGGCTGATAGGCTTCCAGAGGCTTTGTGGGCATACCAGACCACCTGGAGAAATACCACTGGGCATACCCCTTATGAGCTAGTGTACGGGAAACAAGTAATTCTACCAATAGAATTCCAAGTAAGGACCTTCCATATTGCCGTTGAATTGGGATTAAAATTAAATGAAGCTCAGAAGCAACGAGCCCTACAATTGAATGAGTTGGATGAAATCAGGCAAGATGTCATCCAACGGACGGTATTAGTCCAAAACTAGAGGAGAAAGTGGCATGCCAAGTTTATTAAGAAGAAACACTTCCAACCTAGTTATTGGGCTCTGTTGTTTGATTCTCGATTCAAAACCTTCAAAGGAAAACTCACCACCTGGTGGTTGGGCCCTTACGAGGTAGACACCGTATATGACAATGGAGCTGTAAAAATTAAAACAATTGACGATGGAAAAGTCTCCTTTGTAGTAAATGGACACCGAATCAAATTTTATCATAAGCCCATTTCCAAAGAGGATTTTTTATAGGTCATGTCAACAGACAAGGCATTGGCATTAGTAGATGGGGAAGTCCCCCCTTGTTCTTGAAAAGTCTTCTGAATTTTCTGCTGTACATATGTAAATAGTTTATTTTAATTTTGTTGATAAGGCAATTCTAGAAATTTCCGTAAGTATTTATTTCACCAGGAGTAGACAGTTTCAAGGAAATATAAAAGAAGGATTTTTTCTTCAAAACATTGTTACACTTGAATTTTGTTGTCTGCTAAGAATCAAATGAATATTGAATTACTGTAATTAGCCATATTTTTGCAAAAAAAATTATTTTCTTAAGGCATTCCAAAGCAGTTGCTCTTGAAACTCTTCACCAGTGTATAAGGAAGTGATACCATAAATATCAATCTTAGAGGTATCTCGTACAGATTCTCCAAGAAACCTGAGTAAGTGAGTAAAGTGTCTTTATTAAAGAGTAACAAGGAGGTCTAATTAGAGGTTATTCATGGAAACATCACAATAACTACAAAATAAGAAAGTGAGTTGAGCCTAGAGATACCTTTCTGTTCTTTCTCAATGGTACCATCCACTAAACACTAAATAGATTGATTATATCATATCTTTAGATATGCCACATACACTTAAGTACCCCTTACATTTGGACAATCAGTAAGTAATATAACATAAATTCATCCTCTAACATAAATACCATCCCAATTAAAAAAAGAAAGAAAAAGTTGTTTTCAAAGTTGTCCCCCCATCTTCTTGCATAAAGCACTCTTATACTAAAATATTAAAAGATGGAGGACCAGTCTCTGAGGGTGTAAGAGGCCAACCCACCAGGATATTGAACAGGTCTATTGGCAGTGGGTACTGACCTGTGGTATGACTAGGTAAACCCAT
>SNQJ01S0078182.1:24851-36249 GCA_010110895.2 Picea sitchensis
CCCTATTCCAATGAGCTATTACACTGAGAGGTTCCTCCAAGTAATGTGCCCAAAATGACCTCTTCAATGAATTTAATTGACTTATAGCTCAAAATAGTCAAAATCATGGAAATCATCAGAATGCAACAGAACCAAAGCCAAACTATGTGGAATGGCTCATAATGATGAGATATGATGAGAAAGGCAAGATGGACCTCCCAATGCCTCTCAATAACCCATGTACTCGCTATAACACCCATCTGGCTACTTTGGTCATCATAAACCTCTGTATTGTGATGATGTCCCAAAGTGGGGACATTACAATCCTCCCTGCTAGAAAATTGCTTGTCCTCAAGCAATAACCACATCCCTCCAAGTAAAATACTAGGATCCCATGTCCATCTGTGGGATACATAGTAGAACCCATACAAAGATGAACACTCATACACTCTGCCCCGTGGGTCCCATAACAAGTCATGAACTGCTAGCCCTTGGGAAGCATAATCCTAAATAAACCAACTCCATGAGTCTCCTGCATATGACACATGGCCTCATCTCGGAATGATTCCATCCTCCAAATATCTACCAAGATTCACATGGCCTCCATCAACTGCACATGCTGATGCCAGAATGAGGTACTGCAAGACCTCCTTGAGACACCCTCAAGCGATGTGCTCTCCTCAACATTGAAGATCAATGGAAGGTTAGGAAAACCTTCCCCTACAAAGGTCCACTCACCCCTATCAGTCAGTGAAATGCTCAATCCTGCAATCTGTTGGTCCCATGCTAACCTCTATCAAATATCCTCATGCTGACACTGCACTATGGTGACTCTGCCTGACTGCTCCCTGTATGTATACTGGATCCTCCACTCCTATATACTCAAGATGAAATCCTTGTGGCCATTGGACCTGCTATCCAGAAACTGTACCTGTAAAAATGTCCTTGTAGAAGTAGTACCTGTTCACCCACCTCTATGTACGATCATGTTGATCAAGAGTGAAAAGTTGCCTTGCTCTATCGGACAAAAATCTGTAGGCCCTCTCCAAATCAACCCCTAGTGGAGTATGTGTCTCTCTAGCACAACCTGGGTCATCATGTAGCGAAACATCCTGCTAACCAAGTGAACTCCCGGATCCCATGGTAAACTTGGAAGTTTATCAATTCCAATCTCCTCTAACTACTCCTGTGTGAGACTGATCACTGTCAGAAGTCCTATGTGCTCAACTGTTATCATATGGCCTATGATGCTTATCATCACACACAAAGCCTCAACTCTCTGCCCATCACAGCCCACTTCTTCTCTGTTGTATGTCGTAAATGCACTCATTTCAGGTGGTTTCGATCTAACCACTCTCCATGTCTCATCTCTCGTGTAACTGATGATACTGCGAAGGTGATATATGTGCTGCTGCAAAGGAGGGACATCTACATTCTCCTCAAAGTGTGTCTCCTCCCTGCACATCAATACACTCCTTTGGATCTCACTGTAAACCTTTGCATGCCTCTGTGAGTCATCACTCACCACTGTATGCTTCTGCATACTCAGGTAGTCCCATGTACACCCTTGCAACATCATGGATTCTGTGTGTACTACTAGATCGACCTCTACAGGAAGGTCAATCCCTCTTGAGACACAAATGGAAGTATCATCAATACTGCCCCTGGCTCTGGAGCCCCCATGTGTAGGTGAGTTCTTGACTGTCTCAAAGATCCTCTCATGCACCCCTGGACCGTAACTCTCCATACTCATTAGTGATCATGTGAACACCTCAAGCTCCAACATCAATTGGTGTTCTCCTGCCAGACCACCAACATCCTCCAGTGATGTGACTGAATGATGTATCTGGGTGTCCACCAAGATAGGTGAAGTGGATCTCTGACGAATCTCCTCAAGGAGATCCTCTGATCTGGACTATAATTCTTGAAGGGACATCTGTGTGCCTCTCAATAATCCTCAAGTGCTCTATAACTCCTGAGTAAGTCGATCCACCTCAAACTCCTACTCCCTCAAGGCTCTATGATACATCTCACCAATCCCCAGTAGGTAGTCCCTATCAATCAACAACTGTTGGTAATCAGTCCTCATCATAGACACTCTATCTATGAGAGTATGAAATTCATCCATGGAAAATCGCTCATATGAACTACCATGTGCCACTGATGCTCTCCAGTAGTAATCTGTCATCAATGCATGCATGTCATCAATATGTCTAATGTCTTCCATGATCATAGTCTCACTAACTCTCAACTGTGATGCTAAGTGGTGTGACTCTTGATCATAGTCATGCTGAGGTGCCACCTCATACCCCGCAGTTCTAGTGTCAGTCCTACTAGTGTCAACTTTGGAATCCCCCAAAACACCCTCTGCATAAGATAATGTGTTGTATTTTCCACTGTCTACTATGTTGTTGGGTACTCCTATATGCCACTGCACCCAATCACTAGGTGTTATCTCTCTCTGAATCACACTGTATCCTGTATGGGCAGTCGTATCCTCCTGTGCACTCAACCTGCTACTATCATCTGCCCCTAGATCTCATATAGATATATCTAGACATGTGCTATGGTCATCCTAACTACTAAAGAGTGCATCCTCATCAATGTAGGCCGATCCTAGAAGTACTTGCTCCATCAACCTGTGAGTCTCCCCAATCTACTCATCTAAGGGAGTCTCCAAAAGTGGTGACTCAATATCGTCATGTGGATCTATGTGTGTAAGGTCCACTGTCTCCAAGTCATGTCTCTCCTCCTGGGTCAATGGATACACATGTATGTGGTGTGCATCCCTACCAAAAGGCTCATCAACCCTATCTAACATGCCACTGACCTCCTCATGTGACGTGGCTATCAAGGGTGTCTGGAAAGATGACATAAGTGTCAAGGCCATCATAGGAAGCTCATCATCTCTAGGTGCTAACACGTGTGAATGCTCACTAGTGTCACCACTCTGTTGAGGCATAAGGTCATAAATGATATGTGATATGTCTGTTGAGACACTCATGCTATCATCTTGTCCATTCAGCTTCCTATCCACTACACAAGGGTTGTCATCCTCCTCAAGCGTGCTAGTAGCATCATCCTCTGTACAAGAGTCACTATCACTAGCCTTTGTGCAAGAGTCACTATCATCATCAGACTATCCCCAAATCATCATCTATCACTCCATCCTCACACATCTCATCATCACTGTCATATTATGCCTCAACAGTGTGCTTTTGGTCTTTACACCTGCACCTATAATCTGGTTCCCACGGCCCCTTGCAACTGTAGCAAGGTTGCGTGCTCCTAATGGGTGTGGGGTTTCTCTATTCTTCCCACCACCTAGCTGCTTCTTTTCTCTTTTTATTTGCTAAAATGATCCCATGTAAAATATCCTCTTTGCTCCAACTGGGCTTCCTGAAGGCTACGTATTGAGGAAAGGTTATTATAGCCTTAGTTTCCTCGTTAAGGTCGTGATAAATTATCTCCAAGCATGATATCTCAAGGCATATCTTATCCATTTCGTTCCAACTATCCATTTATCCCTATGAGAGACCCTTCAGGTTTGCAGGATTTTAAGCTCTGATACCACTGTAATGATCCCAAGCCATTATGACAGGATCATCATGATTTTGCGTGTCTTTTTAAACTTTTTCTGGTTGCGGTATTTCATCAAACACTTTGTTGACCTACTTGTTTAGATGTGTTTACTTGAAGGATGGCCTCTTGATTTAGGACTTAGGGTTTACTGATGTGTTATATATGTGTGTTGCAGAAATAAACAAGAAGATACAACCATGGAACATACCTCAACCATATGAAATATGATAGACAAGCCAAAACATCTCAAATCTAATTTTATTCATGAAATAGAAGAACCTGCTACAATGAAGGTTCCGATCTGGAATGCTCAACAGATGGCTAAGAAGATAGACAATAGAGCTTCTACAAAAAGCTTTGATAATACAAAATAATCCTCCAAAGGTTGGATAAGAGATCAAGACCAATGCCAAGGTAGATCTGGGTCGTATGAAGTGCCAATCCCCTTCTGGAAGATGCCACGTCCTGCTAGAACCCTGAATAGCCTCAATAATTCAGCCCTGCTGTCAAAGATGCTCAATCACCTCAAGAAATATGCCAAATAGTAGATCAGGTGATGGAAAGAACAACCTAGGTGTCTGAATCTCCAAGATCCCTCTCAAACCCTATAGATCTGAACATCCTCCACTGAATGGTGCACCCCCCTAGATGCCTGAAACCCTAGATAAATCAGCCTCACTCCTATATGCCTCCAAATTCTCCACAAAACCGCTAGAATGATATATCGGGGATTGGCTACCTCCCTGGTGAAGTCCCAAGAAAAATGGTGAAGATATGAGCTAGAGAATGGTTGAAAACACTTTATGAAGTTTTCTCCTCTCCTCCAATTTGTCCCATGCATATAATAAATCAAATGGCACCTGAAACTCCTCTTGAATGGACTAGATCTGATTTCCAAGGCCTTGCAATGAAAACCTAGGTGATAGAATCTCAAAATCCTTGACAATCACCCGCAATGAATTTCTCTCCAAGAATGGTGCGCCCCCCTTGCTGGAAACCCCCAATGGTGCGTCCTCCTTCTCTTCCTGTGCCTATGGCTGGTGTAGAACCCTCCTGCACTGATGTAGAAATGAACTAGAATGGTGTGGGAGAGTATTTGATCTCCGAGACTAATCTTGGGACAAGCTAGGTGGAATATTTCACCACCGAATCATCCTCTAGGGTTTGTTAGGTCAGAACCCTCAAAACCCCCAATGTTGGGTTCACTAGCTAGAAGCCAGATATCAAAAGATAGACAAACATGAATGAATGAGTAG
The DNA here is from genome assembly GCA_010110895.2 of Picea sitchensis. Taxonomy (NCBI): domain Eukaryota; kingdom Viridiplantae; phylum Streptophyta; class Pinopsida; order Pinales; family Pinaceae; genus Picea; species Picea sitchensis. The sequence goes on from SNQJ01S0078182.1 coordinate 29,669, forward strand.
AGGCCCTTGCCTTTCCTTTATACTTTTTGGCTCACCTTGTCCCTCCAAAGTGACTTTCATTTTATTAATATTTAATTAATTAATTAAATCACTTTAATTAATTAATTAACCTTTTTTCCTCTGAAAAACGCCTTATCTCTCCTTGTGGCTTCCCTGGCCACTGAAAGTCACTTCTAGCCATCCCATCCTATAGTGTTTCTCCTCTCGATTCCAATGATCTATTACACTGAGAGTTTCCTCCAAGTAATGTACCCAAAATGACCTCTTCAGTGAATTTAATTGACTTATAGCTCAAAATAGTCAAAATCATGGAAATCATCGAAATGCAACGGAACCAAAGCCAACCTGTGCGGAATGTCTCATAATGATGAGATATGATGAGAAATGCAAGTTGGACCTCCCAATGCCTCTCAATAACCCTTGTACTCACTATAACACCCATCTGGCTACTCTGGTCATCATAAACCTTTGTACTGTGATGATGTCCCAAAGTGGGGACATTACATCAACTCTATGTACAATTTCTTCATTTCTTGAGTTCCCTTCAAGCGCTCTATGATATGCATTGTTTTCTGTCGTTGCTTGACCTCATGTATGGCAACATTGATTCTTTCCTCTTGTTGGTCCCACTGTTGGACCTTTTCGTCTTCTTCCAGAATAGTCCACATATGTGTGGTTTTTTCAAATAACTCTTCTACTTCCCTTGCTTCTTTAACGATCTCCGCTATCTAGAGTTTGGATTGTTTTTCTCTCTATTCTAGAACCTCCGAATATCTTTCAATTTCTTGTGAAATCATATTGATATTCTCCTTTGCACTCTTCTTTGGTGCTTGCGCGTTGTTTGGGATGTGATCATATACTACTGTTAATCCTTATTCTAGTTTATCTGTGCATTTTTTCTCCTCCTCTTTCTCCAAAGTTTGTTGGTCACATGTGATTTGTATCATTTCGATGACTCCTCTACCCACCTCCAAGTTGGTCGCATCTGCGTAGGCCCTAGGTTTCACTTCTTGCATTACGTTGGCCTAGAGTCCATATAGTGCCTTGGTGGGTATTTTTTCCATGACAACCTCAAATTACTCCACGTCCCCCATGATTTTATGTGAAGTCTCCTGATCCATTCTGATCATTTGGCACGTGACTGTAAATTTCTCCCTGCCTTGGACTACCAAATTCACTATATCCTCTCCTTATTTCAGCACAGGGGGTCTCTTTGTCTTTTCCTGTTATTGCGTTGTAGCCTGTGGTCCTACTTGACTCTGTAGTTGTTGTAAATTTTCATGGAATTCTATGAGCTTGGCCATGATCTCTTCTCATTGTGCCTCTACAATCTGGACCACTTCTTCCCCCTTGTCTTAGACCGTTTTCTCGACTAACTCTGCATCGTCCTCTGTCAGGGTGTTGAATGGTTCTTCTATGACATACATTCTCTTCTTGCATTCCTCGTTTTCATGCGATTGCTTCCTTATTGTCTATGAGGGATGCACCCCAATTGGTGTACCCTGGACCCTCTCTTCCCCATCTTGTGAAGTATCCCCCTTTCATGTTTGTGGCTGCCTACCTGTCCTTGTCACCATTGATGTCCTCCTTGGTATTTTCGGTACTGCGTTGATTTCAGATGACTGATTCCATGTTGCTGCCTTTCTATTGTTATCGGCTGGGCTGTTTGTTCTCATGGAGGAACCTACTTCATCCTTATCCTTTGGATTGGAGTTTTGTGTCATGACTAGCCTTTTTGTTGGTTTTTTTACTAGTAGCTACCATTTCATAGGCCAGTCTTTGAATATCCATTCAACTTTTTCCTTGGTGACACAATATTGCATTTCTAGGCACACCTTATTTCGATCCCTTGTGGCTTGGATCCACATGTAGTGCCTGGATTCCTTGAACATGAATATCCCTTATGTCTCTTGGATTACCTCTACAGTTATGCTCCATACATTAGTTGTGCACTTTTGTATTTATTCCAACAACATTGCAAAAACTGTGTTGTTTGCTTGTTGAGTTTTGTTATCCTTGGCCTGCCAGACGGACTCAGATCAGGCCACATAAAATTTCCCTTTCCTATATAGGAAATATGAAAAATTTGGCTCCTTCCATCCTTCCAAAGCTATAAGAATGATCATCCAGGAGTAATGGAAATCAATTCCATTATCCTTTGTATCTATGTAATCTACCAAAACTTGGTTCAACTGGTATGGTTCCTAGCTGAACATTAGTCCTTTCACACATTGCACAACTACTGCAATAACTCCTATTGGCGCTTCTTCTTTTTTGCATTTCCTTGGCAGTTTGCAATCCATAAGATTTCAGGTGAACCTTGTCGCATTGTTGTTAATGTCCTTGAGCATAATTCCTCTATTACCCTAACTGTTTCCAAATTGTGCCTTGACCAACTCTACAATTTCCTTCTCATGTGCCTTGTTATCCAAGTATTCCTATGGTTGTGTGTCAAATGTAGGTAGTCCTGTGATCTTGGAAATCAGTTCCACATCCAGTTATACTGGCCTATCCATCCACATGATTCCTCAGTGTAAATGGGAGACTAGTTTTTTGATGCAGAGCCTGACATTTTTACCGCACTCGAAGTGCGGTATATCCAAGAAGTTCATGATGCCAGAGTTGTACTGTCCATTTATCTACTACGAGGGCTCCATTATTGGTTTACCAAGGGGTCCCATTTCCTCTATGTTTGATAATGAAGACTCTTTTTTCAAATCTAGGAATTTGGTCATGTCATGCACATCATGGTCTGAGTATCTATGTTTGGGTACCTTTCCAAACATATCATCCACAGTGACCACTGCATCTGGGAGATATGGGAGTGTAATATCCATGGTATATTGTGCCTTTATTTTTTTCCCAACAAAATATGGGCCTGCCTCTGCTATGTCTGTGTCCTCTTATTCCCTCTCGGAATCTGACTAGTCAATGATATCCTTAACCAACACCTCCTCTCCTTCATGGGTCTATCACGGTTCCATTTTTTTTTTAGGCTTCATAGGCATATCAGGGTTAGGGTTCAGAATACCATTCTCAGCCCTCGATTTGTACCCTATTTTCCCTTGCTGCATTGTCGATGTTTCCTCTTCAACCCATGTCGGGCTGATTGATTTTGTGTCTGAGGTGGTGACATCTTCCAACTCGACCACATTCTCGGGCTATCTCATTCTTTCCTTACACCTTTGGCCCTGCTGAGTAACCTGCACATACTGTCTTGGAGCACAAAACTTTGGTTGGGTCATCTTTTCTCGAATTCGCACACTTGTTTTCTTCTTCACAAAGTTCTAGCTAGGGCATGCTCTTTTTATCTCACTGTGTGCTAAAAAATTGCATGTGTTGAATAAACGTGTTCTTTCCTCCTTTTATAGATACGATCGTATATGATTTTCACTTTTTGCATGCATTTGCGCCGAGTGTAATTTTTCCTAGGCATTGTCTTTCGATATTGTCCCAGTAATTGTTGCGTGTGACTTTTTTCGCACTTTATTATGGTTCAATCAACTTCTGCATCTTTTTGTGTTTTTATTCCCTTTTCTATTTTTCTATTTATTTTTTCTTCTTTTTCCCCTTTTTATTTATTTTTATCATTTTTATGTCCTAATCTCTGCTATAGTATACTATGTACATGCCTTTCTCACTGCATTGTAACTTTTAAGGGTTAGTAGGTTGACTATCCCTGTACAGTTTCAATGGAATACCGTTGATCATTCCTTTCATTTCTGGTCCTCTCAAGTCTTTTAGATGTATATATCCCCCATTTGTGACAATATTTACTTCATATGGCCCTAGCCAATGCATTCTAAACTTACTAGGGTGTTGGAAAAATATGTTGTCATAGAGAAAAACTAGGTATCCCTCCTTAAAAATCTTCTTTTTAATATGTCTGTCATGCTTGTATTTGTCTCTTGATTTCTGTACTTCCTGGTGAAATCATGCCAAAATCCTTTCCTCTTCCATTTCCATTAGTTGAATTAACCTTTCTTGTACTGCGCCCCTTTCTGTCATGTTGGTAATTTATTTTACGTGCAGACTGGGTACCAAAAATTATAATGGCACCACGGCTTCCTGCCCACACACCAATTTGAATGGTGTCTATCCTATCATCTTCTTACATGTGGTACAATATGCCCATAGTACTACTGGTATTTTCAAGTCCCAATCATCCTGTTGACATTGTAGATCTTACTCAAATCATTTTCCAAAACCTTATCAAAATCTTCTACTATTCCATTTGCCTAAGGATGGTATCGTGTAATCTTTTGGTGATAGACTTCAAAATATTCAGTCATAGACCTGATGGTATTGTTGATAAAATTAGTTCCTTGGTCACTCATCAAAATCCTAGGATATCCAAATCTAGTGATCACTTATTCAAATAAGAAGTGTGTTGTTGTCTCTCCGCTACAGTCTTTGACTGGTGCTTCTTCTACCCATCTTACTAAATATTCAGTCGCAGTAATGATATATATATATCCTAACCTTTTTGCTGGTGGATTGATTGGTCCAACAAATTCTATTTCCCATTTTTCAAATACCCACAGAGTCACTTGTAGTCTTAAATGCATCTCATCCCTTCTATTGGGTTTTCCAACCCTCTGACAGACATCACATTTCTGGCAATATTCCTTGGAATATTTATGGATTGTTGACCACTGTAATGCTGCATGTAATACCTTTTGTGGGGTATCTTTACCTGCATAGTGTCCTCTATATATACCTTCATGAACTTCTGCCAAAATTTCGGGACTTTCATGTTCTAATACACACCTTCTCAAAATGCTATATGCGCCTATCTTGTATAAATGTCTTGCAATAAGTTGATAGTTTGCAGCTCTGACTACCGGATTTTTCTTCTCAACAGTGCTAAAATATTTTGGTGCAACCCCTCTGCTTAAGTATTCAATAATATCGATGAAGTATTCATCAACTACCTGTACTGAAAATAATTTTGCATCAGGGAAGTTGTCTTCCAAGTTAGTGGGTTTTTCTCCATTAATTACCCTTGACAAATGATCAGGTCCCGCATTCATCTTCCCTACTTTGACTATCACTTCAAAATAAAATTCTTGGAATAACAATAGCCATATGGAGATCCTCCCCCCCAACACTGGCTTGTTGACTAGATATTTAAGGGAAGAATGGTCTATGAACATTTTAAAGTGTTTACCCAGTAAATAGTGCTTGAATTTATGAAGTGCATATACCATGGCTAGGCCTTCTCTTTCTGTGGTGTTGTAATTCTTCTTTGATTCTGAAAATTTTCTTCTTGCAAAGGCTATATGATGGTCTAAGTCCCCTACTCATGGTTGTGCCAGAATTTCTCCAAGTGCTATGGATAATGCCTCTACATGCACATGAAATGTCTTTTCCCAATCTGAGAGTACTAGTATAGGTGTCGTTACCATATTTTATTTTAAAGTGTCCTATCCTTGTAGACAGACCTCATTCCACTGAAATCTAGTGTCCTTCTTTAACAGTTTTTCCATTGGTACAGTAATCTGCGCATACCCCTTTATGAATTTCCTATAATAACTTGTATGTCCTAGTGTTTCTCTTAACTGGCGTATTGACTTTGATGGTGGTAAATTTACAATGACTGCAATGTTAGCAGGGTCCACTAGTAACCCTTGTTTACACACTATATGTCCCAACAATATTTCAAAAGGTGTCCCAAAAATGCATTTCTTGATGTTTAATGAGATTTGACATTGCCTGTATCTTTCCAACATGAGTCTTAACACTTCTACATGGTCCTTTAACATACTATATACAATCCATTCATGCATACATACTTATAGAAACTAATGTATGAATTCCTTAAAAGCAGCTATGACTACTCTTGAAAATATGGCTAGTGCATTATTCAACCCAAATGGCATGACTGTATATTGGTAGGATCCCCATTCTGTAGCAAAAGTAGTCTTATACATGTCCTCTGGAGCTATTTTGATCTGATGGTAACCTCAAAATCCATATGTAAATGAATATGCTTCCTGGCCTCCCACATTCTCTAAGACCTCATATGTAAAAGGGGTAGGGAAAGGTGTTGGGTGTGTGTTATATTCTTTGCATGTGTGTGTGTGTGGGTGCGTCAAATACGACAACTGCGTGGAAGTAAACCGGTCAAGGTTCCTATTCCTATAGGTGTAAAGTTATCTGCAAATCAGTGTCCCAAGACACGGGAAGAAGAAGAGGACATGTCCCATGTTCCATATGCCAGTGTAATTGGTAGTTTGATGTATGCAATGGTTTGTACTAGACTGGACATTGCACATGCAGTTGGAGTTTTGAGTAGGTATATGTCAAATCTAGGGAAGGAGCATTGGACAAAAGTAAAGAGGGTCTTCAGGTATTTGTGTGGCACTACCAATTATGGATTTTGCTACCAAGGAAGACCAGGATTGGACATAGTGGTGGACATACATGGCTTTGTTGATGTAGACTGGGATTGAGATCTGGATCGTAGAAGATCTACAAGTGGGTATGTGTTTAACCTATTTGGAGGAGCAATCAGTTGGATGAGCAAAAGACAGGTTGTAGTGGCACTCTCAACTACAGAAGTTGAATACATGGCAGCC
>SNQJ01S0078182.1:36259-51926 GCA_010110895.2 Picea sitchensis
GCTTATCATTCAAAGACAAAGCATATTGATGTTCAGTATCACTTTGTGAGAGACATGGTTGAGGAAAAGAAGGTGTTGCTGGAAAAGGTTGACACTTTGAAGAATGTTGCAGATTCATTGACAAAGTATGTGAGTACAGAAAAGTTCTCTTGGTGTAGAGTAACAATGGGCATTGTTGCCCTGGATTGTTGACTATATAATCCCCTGGACCCCTGGATGCAAAGAAAACAACAAGTCGGAGAATGTTGGGTGTGTGTTATATTCTTTGCATGTGTGTGTGTGTGGGTGCGTTAGATACGACAACTGCGTGTGTGGGCGGTTTTTGCTATTTTTAGCGGATTTTTCTATTTTTAGCTGATTTGTAAAATAATCCCTGATTAAGGGATTAGGGTTTTTGTATCTACAGAATACCTAAAAACATTGTATATATTGTATGGTGAATGGTGAAATTCGATATAATGAAAAGAAGAAAGGTTTTCCCGGTTGAGGGTTTTCGGTAAAAGTCTCTGTGTACTCTTTGTATGAGCCATTGATTAATTTATGTATTGCTTAAGAATCTATATGCATTGCTTTACTTCGCAGGTTTAAAACTTACAAAAGGGTCATGTAAGCAAGCATCATTGAGTTTCCTTAGATCTACACAAATCCTTATCCCTCCTTGTTTCTTTTCTTGGACTACCATAGGACTTATCCATTCAGATTCCTCTACTTGTTCTATGATACCAACTTCCAACATTCGATCAATTTTTTCTTTCACTTTATGCTTATACATTGGATCCAGTCTGTAGGGTCTCTTCTTGACAAGTCTAGCCTCATTTTTGAGGGGTATCTTCACCTCACCTAGCTCCCCTTCTATGCCTTTAATCTCTGTAAAGTTAGTTTGAAACAAGTCATTGTATTCGCGCAGTAAATCTGTTATACTTTATACTGTTTTCTCATCCCAATAGTCTCCAATACTTTCTATTTTAGGATTTTCATTCATCCCAATGTTGAATGTCTTAACTTTGATTAGTGAAAAAAACACTTCTGACTCAAGAGATGGACCTTCCATTTATCTTTCTCCTTTAATCTCTGTAATCTAAATTTTTCACGGATCATCTTCATCTGATGCTTCCTCTTCAACATGATAGCATGAAAGTAGTTCTTTAAGTGTTTGTCTGTTATGTTGTTGATATTTTGTCATGATTTCAACCTGTGGTTCATCAATAAATATCATTCCTCGTATTTGTTTCAGCGCTGAATCAATGTTGGGTTTCTCATGTTCAATTGAGAAAGTCACTAAAAAGTTTCATTGTAATGTTGTCCATTTTGTAGTGCCTCTGCGCATCTCTTGGTCTATATACGAGTTCCCTAGGATCCCTTCCAATGTATGGATAAAATGATGAGGCCATTCCTCTGGTGGTGTCATCCTCCATTGTTCCTTTCAATTTTCCAAATTTTCCATTAGTCTTCCTTTTCCATCATACCTCTACATTTTATTTCTCCCTTGCTCTATGCCAAATCTAATGCATAGTAATCATTTACATTGATACCAGTCCTGAATTGTTTCTTTGTGCGCACCCCACCATATTGTAGGTGTTTCCTTGAGCTCAATATCTAGGGCTAAGAGCCTCTGATTTTATAACACTTCCTCTTCATATTTTTTCAGAAATTCCTCTAAGTCATTTAACCCATGAAAAATGGGAGGTTCTCTTATCTCTGTACCAACCCATGTTACTGCACAATATATATTCTTTCACACCTTCTTATGGAAACTTCATGTAATTTCTATTGCCAATTCTCCAAACCTGCATCTGAGTCGAAAGAACATGATGTAATGCTTCTCCAGATGAGTACCCCATCTATAGTTGGGTTAGCATAATCCTCTTCTCACGCAGTGGTTTTGTACAACTAGTTTATTTATTCCAGATCTAGACAAGTGGCCTCTATAAACCTTTCTCCTTCCGAAGGATCCAATGGTGCAATGACTCTATATTCGCCTGATTCAAAAGTCATTTTTCTTGTCTTTAGGTTGATTATAGCCTGGTTATCAAATTCCCAATCCAATCCAAGCAATGTTGGGTAAAGTTTTTTTCCAGCTACTATCTCTATTACTTCAAAGTATGCCATAGTGTGCACTCCATCCAGATCTATTGTCACACCTTTAATCCTTTCAATTGTTAACACTCTATGTTGATTTTCTAATTTCAACTGGACATGTGAATAGCCCAGTGTGGGTTATCCCATACACTGCCATGTCTTCTTAGGTAAGACATTTACTTCATATCCTAAGTCCAATATAATATCACCCATATTGAAGTCCCTAATATTAGCATTTAGTTTGAATTCTCTGCTTGTCCTTCTTCTTGTATGGAGGTGATTAACTGTTTTCTTCTCTAATTTCCCTTCTACCTCTATGTTACATATTTATAGCATATTTTGTAAGATCTTAACATATGATGGATCCTTAAATAACTTAACAAAGGATTGCAAAAAGGTTTTTATGGTACTTACGTGCTCTAAAGGTTGTCCTTCATAGGTATGGTCCATTAAAGAGGGAATATCGTACATTGGTGAGTTATGCGTTTGTTGTGCGTCTTATGTAGACACAACATTTTTCTTGAGAAATTCATGTTTTGCCTCCTTAAATGTTTCCTTTTCTTTTTGTGCTCCAAACTTCTTTTGTGGTTCAATATTCTTCTTAACCCATTGGTGTTGTGTTGGATCTTCTTTTATTGTGTCGGTTCCTGTCTTGGCTCCTCCTCAAGTGACTATATTGATGTTTCTCCCATCATTCCTGGATTTTGTAGAGATCCACTGGACATTCTGGTTGTTCTGGTTCCTTTTTTCCTGGATATTTCCCAAGATTGTTGGAAAATATTATTTGTCATGGTCTGTTGCGCAATAGTACATACATGTCGCTGGTGGAAGTGGACACTCCCTTGCATAGTGTACTGGTTTTTGGTAGTTGTGGCACACTATTGGTCCTATTCCTCATACAATTCCTTCTATGCCTCGTCCTTCACCTATGTATCCACCTCTATCTCCTCGCAGTGCATTGTACTGAGGTACCTGGTTATACTGCGCGGGGTTATATTATGGCTACAAATTATTGTATTGCGGTTGCGTAATGTTGTACTGATGCTGCACATTTTTGTATGGTGCTGGTACCTGGTTGAAATGAGGTGCATCTTGTCCTGTCATCATGTTTTCTTGCACCCTATAAGTATATGAATTTCTTTCTCTCATAAGCTCCATGGTCCTACAATCCTTATCATCATGACCCACTCACTTGCAAAAATTTCAATATAAACTTTTGGGTATTGTCTTATACTTCTTCATCATTGGACAATGATATGGATCATGCCCATGTGTTTTACAAATATCACACCATGGTTCTCGTATTGGTAATGGGTTTGGCACTCTTGTTTCCATATATTGCATGAAAGTTGGACATTCATTGTTATGGTGCCCTTTTGTCCTACATATGGTACACCAAAAAACTTCTCTTTTTTATTTTCCATTATTCTAGTTAAGTTGAAATGTTAGATTCTTTAGATCCTCCTTCAACTCCTCTATTGCTAGATCTATTTTCTAGTACTGGTTTTCTTCCAGTTGTAAGGCTCCCTGTAGAGCCTCTGCCTAGGTTTGGAACTTTTGTTGTCTTAATGGGTATTTTAAGTGTGGTAATAATGAGTTCACAAATAAGTTCCTACATTGCATGTCAGTAATTGCATATTTCAACTTACCTTTCATAGGTTTGAACCTATGATCAATATCCGAAACAGTCTCACCTGGTTTTTTTTTCATTTCAATCATTTCATTCATATATTGATCCTCTAAACCAGGATTCTGAAATTTGTTTATCAGTAGTTTTTTCATGTCTGCAATAGTCTTTGTTGCTCTTGGTGGGCTATTTACATCTAGGCTCATGTACCAGTCTAGTGTGCAGTCTCTTAGTGTGATAGCTAACTGCGTGATTTTTGTATCCTCATCTATGATTCTCTTTGATTACTATATCTTATAACATGTGAATAAGTGGTTTTCAGGGTCCTCAGATGCCTCTCCCCGAAATTCTGGTAATCTGATGGTGGGATCATGTCCTGGAATTTTGAGCTGTGTTGAACTACTGCCTCCACGCGGTGTAGATATTTGATTGTTACTTCCTAAAATGGCTCCCCAAGTTGATGATCATTTACTAGATCCTTTTTCCTATTGTTTTTCTTCCACTAAAATTCAGTTATCTAAACGTTGGTGTTCTTTCAGGTGTATTAGTCGCACATTTGGTTGTAGGTTCCACACTGACAGTGATATCGATTAGAGTTCTTTCTTCTGTCCCTGACCTTGGACCTCCTATTTGCATTTCATATGTTGTGTGCAGTATTTCCTCAATCTGTTCCACATCCTGGAGATCTTCTACCTCTTCTTCATCGCTTTCCTAGCCCTCTTTTTTGGCTATGACTCTCTCCTTGTTATTCATTTTATATCGGTAGGGTGCTCCACTGCGCATGTTTCCATCTGTTTCCATTATCTTCTTTATTTGGTATTCCTCCATCATGATTCGATCCATGACCACCTTCTTCTTTCCCTTATCCATCTCTTCCTCCATTTTTCCACCTCCTATCAGTGCTTCCCCCCTTCCCCCATGCACACAGGGAAGTTTAGCTATCTGATTCCATGGTAATCGCACCATTGTCATACAATAAAATATTGACTGAAGTATATAGTGATCTGATATACCTACCTCTGGGTCCTTTTAGAAACTCTTTCTCTACTGCAGTGTAAGACTTCACGGTTTCTACTGCAAATTTGGTGACAAACCCTGCAACAATACTGTCTAACCAAAAGTTTGTTGCAAGCATAAATTTCTTATTAACTTGTTGTAACTGCATGATATCCATAGGATTCCACTCCAGTTGTCTGATTCAATTTCTAGGGTGGTTGTATTTTAACCTCAATAGCCACTTCTGCAACAAATGCAGGAAATCACAGAAAAATACCTCATGCAAGTCGCTAAACAAGTATTTTTCAAGATATTTGCGTGCTGTTAACTTAGGGTTTATGTTATCCTTCTGTGCAAACTCAAGTTCCTTTGTTTTCCTCCATATTTCATTCTCTGCCTTCATTGGATTCCATGGCCTAAACATTCTCTTCTATACTTTTATTCTCTGCACGTTTCTTCCACGGATCCCGTCCACTCAATCCCTTATAGTTCCAACCGACAATAGAACCATTTGTTGGCTTTATCTCTCTCTTCTTGGACTGACCCAAGTTTGGATATCAATAGGTTTCCAACAAAATGATCTAAAAATATTGACCCTCTTGGTAAATCAGAAGGCAATGCTGCACACAAAGTGCACAACACAGTCTCACCTGAAATTTTTTTTATGGGTGATTGCAATACCTAGGTGTTTGCAGTCTAGGAATGAGTGGGGATTTGTAGTTGTGTTCTTCCTTATTTATGCATTAACCTTTTTATTGATTCAATTATTTCTAAGATTCATTCTTCTTTAGCCTTATGCATGCATGTTGATACATCTACTATAATCATTCGTTCATAATATATTCATTAATAGAAAGTAAATAGTCAATAAACATCACACAGAACACAATTTTTACCGTGGTTCACCCCCTCCTGGGGCTACATCCACAAAAGTTTGGCTTCTTTGCTCGTTTATTTAATCTACTGCAAAATATGTGATGCACACATTACATCTTCAATAATATAATCAAGATGAGGTTAATGGACATCTGTGAGGCAGACTAGATCATACTAGGCTCCTCATCCTGTGACCTAACCCTCAACTCTATCTTATTCAACTCTTCTATAAGACCTATTACAATCAAATTCTCAACAATAATCCCTCTCTAACTGACATCTCTCATCATCCTTTACCTAGACCTTATAGGTTCTTATTTATACTATTTTACAGGCTAATAGTCGTTACAATCCTTATAAAATTCCCTAACCCTGTCATGGTTAGGCTTGCCTGTCTGCGTGCCACGTTTCTTTTCCTTATTTATATGCATGATTCTTTCTTGCCATCTATTGTGTGTGCTCCAAAATTAGGTCTTCCTTTCCAAAATTAGGTCTTTCCAAAAACAAATATTTTCTCCAAAAATAGGCTTGTGCCCAAAATAGACTTTCTCCTCAAAATAGGACTACGCCCAAAATGACTTCCTCCTCAAAATAGGCCCGCTCCCAACACATACATTTGACACAATCAATTGACTAAATCAATTCTTCTTCTATCCATGCTCGATATTTGTTTGATCCATCCATAATATCTCCTTTTCCATTACTTTCAAATATTCCAGTTGTGACGTAGTGCACTTGAATTTTTTTGCTACTTACTTATTCTCATCACTTTATCCAAAAATGAAGGTCCCAACACCAACAATTGCACAATGGATGAAATAAGGAACATGCACCATTTAGAGTTCCTCAGTGCACATAAGGAATCAAGAACATTTTGCACGCATGTTGGATCAAGAAGAATATATTTGGGAATCTTTCTGGATGATTAATGCAGTCAACATAAGATATCCTAGAGTAGTTAAGGGATGTGATGGCAAGTTAGTTAAGACTTCCAAGACTCCAAAGAGGCTATGTGAGATGCATGCAAGTGGAAGAAGTGTGTGGGACTAGAAATAAACAGAATGAATGGAGAAGAGGTGAAAGTGATAGAGCGCCAAAGCATAGAAGGAATGGAAAATGAGAAGAAAAGACATAAAGAAGAGTTCTCTCGGCTTAGAATTCAAAGAGTCTGAGGTCTACAATAGAGAACATAATGAGTGTAGCTATTTTTTTCGTTAGTGTTGTTGTGAGTCTAGATTTGTATGTGACTGGAACAAGTTTTGTAAGATGTGTGTAGTAGAGTCAATGCATTATTATGGGCATAGTCTGATAGAAATCACATGTCACCTTGTAATGCAGTATTGATTGAATGTATGAGATCACAGGGTGTTGTTCCTGATGAAATATAAGTTTCTTGGTCCATGTATGCCACTTTTTGAATGGAAATAATATAATTTGTTGTTATTCCTATTATTTATTGTATTGATTATGGATTCAATGGATGAATATGGTAATGTTGTATGTGTTTAATCTCTTAATTCATTATAATGGAATGTGTGAATGTCATCCCAAGTGGATTCCCTATGTAGTTTAACCCTCCATCACCGACACAAGACAAGATGGTCTCTATGATTCTCATGGTACCTCGGGTGATACCTTCTTCAGTATTTGATATAGGATTGATATGTCGACTCCTTGAGGTTTTGTTGGTAAACTATGGATGAACCCTGGGTCATCAACCCTCTTAGTGTTAAGAAGGATGTGCTCAAGTGATCAAACAAATAGTTATGTTGTTGGGACCTAAAGGTTTTGTATTGCATGATGAAGGGAGAGAATGAGGTGGTATCCATCTTAGGAGGAAATACAGGATTGGTTAACTACAAAATAAGATGATTTTTCTCTATGAGAGACTCAGGGTTTGATCACCAATGTGGAACAATGGAAGGAGAGGTATCTCTACAATGGTATTCATTAAATTTTCTTTGTTGAGTTTCCATGTTTTCTTTATGAATGGTTGAAGAGGAAGACTTATACTAATACTTCTTTGATACACTCAGAACTCCTGGTGTGGGACCAAAATACAATCGATAATCTAAAGGCACTAGAAAATAAGTGGGCTTGAGAAATTGAATTTTGGTTTGATCGATTGAAGGAAGACTATATTATTGAGTTTTATATAGAATACAGTAATTATTTCAACGACGCTGAAAGAAATTTTGTTGAAGGTCCTCGAAAAAGGATGCTATCATAAATCCTTTTGTGGATCAAGATGTTTTTCATGGAGAAAAGATTGATTGGCATGGAGCCCGATAGGATGGTTGTGTAGACTCCCTTAGCGCTATGGGTGATGAAAAGAAGGGGGAAATGAGAGAGAGAGGAGATGGACATTTTGAGAGAAACCAAAATATGTTAATATGAGGTGAGGGAAAGAATGGACCCAAAAGAGTAGATAAGAGAAATAGACGAAATATATGCAAGAAGAGTTGAGTTAACAAGGAAAATAAATCAGAGGAATGGAAACAAAGTAGCAAGGCATGCAATATGAGGGGTCACGGCCAGAATGAAGAACAAGGATAACACACCTGGAGGATGTGTGGGAGATATTATCGTGCCATAGAGGAGAACAAATGAGTATAGTCTAGCGAAGAGGCATGACGTTAGGATTACAATAACCAGTGAAGATATTAGAATTAGTGGTAATAGGGGATGAGAAGATGGAGTTTGAACCCCTTTGTTGTTGCGAGATGCTGAAATTTTAGAGAAATATGAGGCATGAGAGTAGGAGTGGATGGTATTGTGCATATGCAAGTAGGAAAATATATAGGTTCCCTCACAAGAAATCATGGGAGAAGATGGAGGTACCCCCCTTTGAACCACCCCCCTTGAACATTTGTAACCAAGAAGAAAGAACAACAAACATCACGATGATACGATTTGAAGGATTATGAGAAGAAAGGAGAGAATATATAAGTGAAGAAGAGGATGAAGTCAACAATACTTCACAAGGTAGATTATCAATACCGAGATCCCCAACATTGAGTGGTCAGTGAGGAGGACACAGTCCTAGGTTGAGAATGGTGAATCATGATACAACTCTAAGGATAGTCGTGTTCTATGGGATGGGTAGGGATGATTCCGAGAAACATTGGTTTATGTGTGAGGCTATATGGTCTTTGAAGAGGATCACAAGCAAAGAATCAAATATTTCAAAACTGAAGAACAATTTTGGGGATAGATCCTTGACATAGTACATGAAGTACAAGGCAGTTATGTCAGCGGGACAAATGAGGTCCCCAGAAAAATTTAAAAGAGATATGCTTAAGGATTTATAGAAACCTAAGTCATAATCTCAATGCATTATAGAGATTAAGGAGATCATGAAAAAACCAAGAGAGACCGTGTGGGATTATGAAAAATGGTTCAAAATATTGTTAGATAGCCGGATAACATTCCAGATACATGATGTTCAGCATAGGGAATGGTTTATTGCAAGGATGCTTCCACATATCTGAGTCACTTTCACCCAACATAGGGTGATTACTAAGGCATAATCGATGGATATTGAAATGCGCTAGGAGGACACACTTGGAGGTGGAGAAACATTAGCAGGATTAGTGTAGGTGTAATCCCAACATACACACTTGACAATGCAGTTGCAAGATATGGAAAAGGCGAAGGTGGTGCGTGAGAATGTATGGTGTACCACATGTTGATAAAAAGGTCACTGTAGGGAAGCATGTCCTACATTGGGAAGCTATCTAGCAACGGATGTGCCAAATTCATTTATGACTAGGCCTGAGATGGAATTGTAATACCCTAAGGCCGAGACCTAGCTAAATTCTAAACATGTTTTATAGGTTGGTGAGCCAAGTAATTATAAGCTAGGAGGATTATGTGATGATTAGGCTGAAGGGCATAGATTCTTAAGGAAAGTGAGCCTATTTGTTTATACATAAACACTCATATCATTTATATAAATACATCGCTACTTGTAGACAAACCACGATAAAAGAGTACGGGGGACTAAGATCCACTAGGAAGGGAAAGGGAAGGGACATGATACTAGGGAAAAGGGATAATATTGAGGGGTTAACCCCAAGATAATATTATATTATTATTTCCTAAAGACTATGGTGAGGATAATTATTTTATCCTAAGTCTCATGGAACAGGGAATGAATCCCAAGTGGAGAGAAACGAGCTCCAGGAGAGCCACGTGTCAATAATGGGGCATGGAAATATAGGTGGGGGAAAATAGTTTGTTTTCCCATATTTCCCGATTCACTCATGCATTCATGCACTAATCCATCCCCTCCATAATCGACCTCTGCATCATTCATGCACCTCTGGGACCTGCAAAAATTTTGAGTTATCCCGTACATTTCCTATGAAGCACAGTGCACCTGCACTTTTCCTGAGCTTGTACTGTGCCTTAACGATTTGATGTTGCTGCCAACACAATTACCTAAATGAGCATGGCTTGTTTCCATCATCTTTTCTATACTAATCTTTGTTTCTATTATCACTCTTACTCGATTGAATTAGGATCTAGACTAAAGAAGCAGGTTTTCATGCCTGTGGGTTTGAATAGGTAGGTTGTTAGGCCCGTGGACTAAAGAAGAAGGTTATCAGGCCTATAAGAAACTCTCTCCATGTGAGAGAGGTTTCTAGGGAAGTGAGTTTCCCAGAGGGAGCCCAACGAAAACTACAGTTCTATGAGAATTCTTGTCCGACCTATTCCTGAAGCTCTGGAAGGGAAGTGTGGAAGTCAAAGGACTGTTGAGAAGAGAAGGGGCACACTTCCTAGGGTGGGAAAGGAATGTAGGGAATGAGAGGCTGTAGGTTGTTAGTGTGAGTTGGCTCCTAGGATGAAATCCTTCATGTTGACTATGCAACTTCATGTTGTCTCAACCTAGCCGAGGAATCCCTTTACCTGGGTGGATTTTAGTGCCAACACAGGGGTGACCCACTGCTAAGAGTGATGAGCACTATGGTCTAAGGATGGGAGGTTCGTGGAAGGTCTGCAAGTAGTTGGTGATATTATATAAAAAGATAAGTACCATTTATGTTTTCATTTTCATGTTGTGTATTTGTGTATGTATTATATTTATGAGTATTTCCTATAAATGTTGTATGTATATGCTAACTGTTATTTCCGCATTAATATGTGTATTAGCAGAATGTAAATGTATGTTTAAGTTTTCTATGTATGATGTTCCTTGAGAGTTTCTATGTGGAATAGCCCAGTAGGTCTATGGCTGGGTATGTACAATTTTGAATATCATAAACATGAGAAGTTCTCAATGTGGCAGTCCTTGGCCTGGGAGGCATGGGTTATGCTACAAAAATGGTATCAAAACTTAGTAAGAGTGTTTTATGGATTACCGTGGCCTGACCTGGGTGGCTGGGGATGTTACAAATTGGTATAAGAGCTTTGGTTTTCAACACTGAGCCTGGATGGGATGTATAAGTGGAAATTGAAGCAAATGTTTCAGAAGGAATTGTTGTCGAAATGAAAAAAAATTGAGTTTCAGAATGTCCATGAGTGCCAAGAGGGCTTTGAGAGAAAACCTTAACTATTTTTGAAAGCTCATAAGGTGTAGCAGTTCGATAAAGAAAGTAGAGAAAATACACCACAATAACCGTGGTTTTGGGACCACAAAGTTTAGATTTGGGCCGTTGTATCTCTTCGGGAGAAGGAATATCCTTCATAGCCATCATATATGGGAAATGAGCACGGTTTTTAACCCCTCAAGTCCTTCAGACTTGACTGATTCTAAAAATTTTGAATATTTTGACAAAAAGGAGGAAAAATCCCCAAAGCTTTGAAGTCCCAGAGTGAATCTACATCGTACATCATTTGGGAAAAGGAGGATTGTTGGATCCCCAAAGTGGTTCGGTAGTTCGACACTTTGGGGAAATTTTTTGTAGTTGCATGGAAGGAATATTTCCCTGAAGTTCCGAAGTTAGGAACCAATCCAGACTGTCCAGTATCTGAGACACGTGTCCTCATATTAGAAAGTGTTCAAAATTTCAGCATTCGGTAGTTCGGGGGTTGTATGGTGATCAACACCAAAACATTCTGAATCCCAAAGCCCCGAAGCGTCGGAGTCCTGAAACTCTGGAGAAGCATAGTTTAGAGAGTTATCCACTTCGACGTTCGGAAGAAATGTGGGTTGTTTTGAGGAAATCTCTTAATTCTCGAAGTTCCAAAGTTCTAGGGAACACTTGTTCAAAAATTCGACATTTGGGTATTTTGACATGCTCTGGCGTGGAATTCTCCAAAGTCTCGTAGCCCCGAATTCCCGGAGTTCCAGGGAACACTTGTTCTAAAATTTGGTGTTCAGTTGTTTGGACGTGCTCTAGCGTGGAATTATCTAAAATCCTATAGTGTCAGAGTGACGTGAAATGATGATGTCACCTGGAGTGACGTGGACCTGATCAAGAGTTAGGAAGTTTGATATTCAGGAGTTATCAAGAATGTGGTTTTAAAATCTTCCAAAGCCCGAAGTGCCAAAGTCCTGAAATGCCAGAGAGACCTGGCATGTAGATGTCACCTAAAGTGACGTGGACCTTTTCGAAAGTTAGACGTTCAATATTTTTGAAGGGTGTTGTAGAGGAAACTTCTGAAGCTTGGAGCTTCAAATTCATGAAGCAACAAAGTGAGGTGGCCTGCTGACGTCACCTAGGGTGACGTGGACACACTTGATGCTTGCCACATGTCATCATGTTCTATTCTTTTCAAAGACTGTTTGTGCCAATTAGAATATGACACGTGTCACCAGTCAAATTGGGCCATGTGTCCACTCCTTATTTATGTCACATAGAACCCCCCTGGTGCATGGTTGTTGACGATACTTCAGGAGTTTTCCAATTCGATGTTAAGGGGAATGTGTGTATGTTGACGCAGAAACCTTCAAAGCACGAAGCTACGAAGAGCTTCTTCGAGAAATTTTCTAGTTCGGTGTTCGGAGGGAATTATGTGTGGAGTTGGAAAAACTTCCAAATCTTCGAAGTAGCAGAGCCCCGAAGCTCCGAAGTAGTGGAGCCGCAAATCTTTGAATATGTACTATGTAAGGAGTCATGAGTTTGGTGTTCGATATAAATACGGCATGAGGAAGTAAGAGCCTCAGAAGCCTGAAGTTATAGAGCCCTGAAGTCCCAAAGCTCCAGGTGAGCGCATATCAATTGAGCACTTGGACATAGCCCTTGGTCATATGAGAATTCAGTTGAAATAAAAGAGGGCTAGTGCCGAATTGTTGTTTTCAAAGACAAATTGTTCAAATATTCATAACTTCCTGCTCAAAACTTAGAATTGAGCAAGGGAATAATCATTGGAAAGATCTTGGCAACAAAACATAACTGTTCACCCAGAAAATTGAGTTGAACAATGAATTTCTCATAAAATCAGAAGAAATGAATCTGATATATTATTGAACTAGAATGGTTCATATTTTCATGAAATTGTTGAGTTAGTTATCCTCATAAAGTTCTGTTGGCTGCACATTTTGCATATTTAACAACAACTAAATCAAATCAGGATCAACACAGAGTGGAGAGGAATGGAAGATACACAGGGGGATTTCAACCAGGAATATGAGATTAGAGGAATGGATGTCCATTTGGGTATTGAAGGAATAAACTCCAATGGACATGGAGAAGGAAAGGATGAAAACATGAATATGGTAGAGACTATTATAAGTTTGCAGAAAGATGTCCAAAGTCACAAGGATGATAATTAAAGGCTTATGATATCCAAGGAGAAACAAGAATACTTCAACATGAAGTTCATGTAGAGCCTAAACATAATTCAAAATAAATTGGATAAGGAGAATGGGTCAAACAAATCAGGAAGTCATAGGTCTCCTGAGGAGAAAGGAAGATTAAGGAGTGCTAGCAGACATCACCATCGCTCCCCAAGGCATCCCAATAGGAGAGCACCTAGTAACTCCAGTTCATCCCTTGCCAAAAAACATCCAAAGAGGTCCAGGGTGGATGCACTACGAGGAGAAATGAAAAAAATAAAACCTCCTACATTTGATGGTGAGCACATGAAGGATGAAGATGCTAAGACATGGCTACTAGGCATGAGAAAATATTTTCAATTGCATAATTATTCTTCTCATGCATAAGGAAGAATTTCTATCTATCATATCAAGGGAAAGGCATCCATGTGGTGGAATCAGCTTGTGCAGGTGCAACACATCAAAGAGAAAAAATTTATTTGGAAGGAATTCAAGAAGTATTTTGAAAAAAAATAATTGACTAAGAGATATTATGAAAATAAAATGAAGGAGTTCTTTGAACTCAAGCTCGGGAGTATGTCAATTGATGAGTATGAAAGAAGGTTTTTGGGACTGTTGAAGTATGTCTACTTCATCAAGGATGAGACAATTAATATTCAAAGGTATTTTAGTGGGCTTCCATCTTTCATCAGTGATAAGATTCAATATGATGATCCCAAAACTTTAGAGGATACCATAAGGTGAGCTAAATGCCTATATGATCAGCATAAAGGAAAGCCAACTTTCCAAAAACCTTGGGAAGAAAAGAGGAAGTTCAAGATGGAATAGAGGAAGAAGAGGAATAAGCCACTATTCTTCAGAAACAATCCTCAAGGATATCCATATTCTAGAGAGCCCAGAGTGATTGAGAGAGGTGGGAAAATGCCAATGCAACCACCCATTCAATGTTGGGGTGGTAAAGGAGATCATATGTATAGAGATTGTCTCACACAAGTGACAAAGTGAGAGTTGTTCACAATGTACAACAAGATTAAATAGTGGAGGTCATGGGCATAAATATACCAAGTATCTAGGCATCCCTTGACAGCAAGAAAACAGAGTTTCAATCACACATGATTGAAGTGGAAGGTATGATCAACAATCAAACCATTGCAATTTTAATTTCCTTTAGGTTCCTATGACTGTCTAATGGGGATGGATTGGTTGGACCAAAACCATGTTATCTTAGACTGTCATAACAAGGCATTTACTTTCCTGGATGAGGAAGGGAACATAAGGACATTCCAAGGAATTCCCAGGGTAGTAACTTTCAGAGAAATCTCTGCAATGCAGCTGAATAAATGTTACAGAAAGGGATGTCAAATATTTGTAGTTCACATGGAAGAAACACCTAAGGATAAGGTGTCAAATATTGAATATTATGTAGTCCTAAATGATTTTGAGGATGTGTTTAAACAAATACCAGGATTTCCCCCTAAAAGAGATATTGATTTCTCTATTAATATAATGCCTGGAGCAGTTCCAATATCCAAGACTCCTTACAAGATGAGTACACCAGAACTGAAGGAGTTGCAAATGCAGCTTGAAGAGCTCATGAGGAAGGGGTACATACACCCAAGTGTGTCACCTTGGGGTTCCCTAGTTTTATTTGTGAAGAATAAGGATGGGACATTGAGACTGTGTATAGACTTCACGCAGTTGAACAAAGTAAATGTAAAGAATAAGTATCCTTTTCCAAGGATCGATGACCTCTTTGATAAGTTGAAGAATGAAAAAATATTCTCAAAGATTGATCTCATATCAAGTTATCATCAAGTAAGAATTAAATATGAAGACATCAGCAAGACTACTATCAGAACAAAGTATGGGAATTATGAGTTCACAATGGTGCCATTTGAGTTATCAAATGCGCCAATTGTCTTCATGCTTTTAATGAATGGTGTTTTCAGAGAGTACTTATATAAGTTTGTCATTGTATTTTTGGATGACATTCTTATATACTCCAATTCGTAAGAGGAACATAAGAAACACTTGAAGATGGTATTACAAGTGTGAAGAGAGCATCAATTGTATGCCAAATTGAGAAAGTTCTCATTTTATCAAAGCCAAATTCATTATTTGGGGCATATCATATCTAAGGAAGGGATCATAGTGGATCCTGAAAATATTGAGACCATTACAGGATGGTCAACACCTAGGAATGTGACATAAGTTGGATCCTTCATGGGTCTTGCTGGCTACTAATGATCCGTAGGATCTTTTAATGACTATGGTTGAGTTTTAATTTTGCATGCGTTAATTATCCAATTGAGAAGCTTAATGAAAGAATGAGGAAAAGAGAGGAATTATGATAGCCATATACACAT
>SNQJ01S0078186.1:0-12506 GCA_010110895.2 Picea sitchensis
GCAATGACTTGAGAAAACTTTGGCATGAGCAGCTTGGTCATATAAACTATCCTTCATTGCAGAAACTATGTAATCAATAGATGGTGACCGGTCTTCCCCCTGTTTCATGCACAGATCGTGTTTGTGTTGGTTGTGTTCTCGGAAAACATCATCAGGACAATTTTGACAAACGTGCCTCTTGGCATGCCTCGGGCCCTTTGCATCCTGTTCACAGTGATTTGTGTGGTCCACTTTCTTCTCCTTGTTTTTCTGGGTGCAAGTATTTATTAACTTTTATTGATGATTTTTCCAGACATACTTAGTGTTATCACTAGGAATTGACTTAGGTTTCATGCAAGTAAATCCCGAGGTAACTTTGAATCACTTTGGATTGGAAACTGCCCTTTCCAACCCGAGAGGGATCTCTCAAATAATGTGAAATATGATATTCAATAATCTCAAATAGTGGGAAGATATGCAAGTATCATAAAGGTTTTTGGGTTTTTGGGTTTTGTAGGTTGGAAAGGGAGAATAGTCCATTGAGCATGGAGTCAAATGATCAAGAAAATAATACAAGAGTTCAGCAATGGGTATCAAGAGAACAGAGGCAAGGTAGAGGTTGCTTACAGAGAAAGATATTTATAAAGGTATGACAATAGAATAGAGAGAAACAAATACTTTATCTAAAGAGCACTTGTCAGTGAGTGAATTCTTAACATAAAACAAAAGAAAATGACTGCAAGGGACTGTGGGACAGAGCATCTAACAAAGGGATGAATTCTGGAGATGCAGTTCAATGCACGAAGGTAACTTATCACCATCCATGTAAAAAGAGCAACTAATAAAGGATGAGTTCTATTAACATAACATGGTTACAACTTAAGAAGAAAATGGTGAAATGATATGAAAACTCAGAAATGAGATACACTCTACAAAAAACATCACATGAATATTTGCAATCTCAATAACAAAAACCTCTGCAACTTGTATTAAAATGAAAATGAAAGTTCCAGCCACGAGGCCCTACTCCAGTGCCTTCCCCCCCATTTTTCCTTTACAAATCATTAGCTATATCGATTATTCCTTGAGCAAACTGCTTCTATTTTCCCAGGATACAAATCTAATCTTCATACTAAAATAAGAATATATGGTAGAAAAATTGCCCAAAATCTCGAGCAAATGAAGTTGAAATTTCTAATTTGTTTTGAATCTGGAAACATATGTCACTTTCATTCTCGAAATGAGGATAAGGCTGCCAGTGGTGCCATGATATTATCCTCGAACTATTGAGGGATGATTAACTGATGCCTAAAAGGTAGGGATACTCTGCCACTTGTTTCCTAATTGGTAGGAAAAAATCTTCCCTCCTATGCCACCTGTAGATGTTGAAACACTGTCTCCTATAAATGATCTTTTTGTAGCGCCCAAAAATTATGTAGTGCACCTATTAATTTTGTAGCGCACTGGTGTTTTTGGACCCTCCTCGTGGGATTCTACTATGACTCTGTCAATTGCTTCATGCAGTCTTTCTGCAGCCTCTTGATGTCTTTCAGGAAACATATGAGCAACCTTGCACATATCTAGTTGGTGATCATCACTAGATAAATGCATCGATGCATATTTAGAAAACCTAGAAGAATCCCAATGTCCATCAAAGGATTTCGAAGTAGCTGAACAAAGAGACAAATTTGTCGATTGAACTCGAGAATATGGAGAAGAAACTGATGGAATAAGAATCTCAGTGTCTAGGAAGAAGAAAGATTTGGATTCTGAAGCAGGAGGCATAAACTAAAATTCCTCTCTGAAATAGTTGTCTAGATGTTCTTTTACCACAGATCCAAATTTAGAAGGCTTTGGTCTCAGTGTTGTCTGCTCATCATTTTGGCCAATGTCTGCCATTGTTTTTGCACAAGTTTCCAAGTCTTCAAATGACGAACCCGATAAAACATAATGCTTGTGGAATTTAACCCTTTGAATAATTGAGGTAGAACTCTTTACACTCTATTGTGTGACCTTCATGGCAGGGTGTGAAAACCTAAATGAATCCATTTTCTTTGGATCCCTATCAAACAAGTAGAAATGCCTTGGCAACTATTCAACGTTATTTGGAAAGTGTAGTTTTGATCTCATGACCAAAAATATGACAATTTCTGTGCACTGAAAATGACAAATGCCCAAAACCCAACATCTATAACGTTTAGATACTGAAATTGACATGTGACTTGATTTATGGCTTGATCTCATGGAATTGTCTTTGTGTGTCGATTTGTTGTTTGACTCGTGACATGGCTTTGTGCTCTGGCATGTGGACTTGGCTTGAGTTGAATGTGTTTGATATGCAGACTTTGGGTTTGGCCCTTCGACCAATACTGATCACATCTCACATAGATGAGAATGGGAGCAGGAGAACGATGGATACCATCGTGATTAATGGAACATCTGATAGTTGGTGCTTTTGACAGATAACATCATCTACCACCTCCTGTCAAGAAACTATGTTTTCATGTGCCGAGCTAACAATTCCCTAATCACCAAAATTTGTGCAACTGAATGTAACAAGTATCCTTGAAAGATGGCGTTTGTGACATGCGTTGTTTATACTTGTGTGTTGTGACAGCAGGTCAGATGAGACTTGGAGAATTGGAGTGGGAGCTGGCCTTCAGGCTTAAATTGGAGTGTTGACATGTGACTTGACTCATAACTTGGCCAGGCTTGCCTCGTGACTTAGCATGAGAATGGGGCATGTGGATTTTATAAACTCTACACTTAGGATAATGCAAAATATTTATGCATATAACTTTAGGTTTAGACTAGGGTTAAGGCAATTTAAAGAACACTCCTCCTTGATAAAAGTCAATAAAAAACTAGAAATATCTCCAGATTAAATATCTTGGGCAACATTTTTGTATTGTGGGTCAAGAGGGAGAAATCAAAGGATTTCTGGGCAAAAGTGATCAACAAGAGCTTGATGAAGAATCTGGAGGTTAAGATATTGGCCAAAAGACTGAAGAAAACAATAAATCAAGTAGAGAGTGGTGGAAATACTCTCAAAAATACCACTACATTTTGATCGCTAACATCTGGCTCCAACTGGGATGAAGACCTCCCCGTGAGGCTCCAAGAACCTAGTAGTTCTAGTCACCTTGTCCATTGGGTTATGGAGTCAACAGTCAACCATTCTCTAAAAAAATTCCAAGGCCTACCTTTATTCACACAAACTGACTGTTATTTCTGCAAACTGAAGAAAAAATAAATTCTCGGGCAACGAGCTTATTTCCTATGCTACTCTACTCTAACTAGATCTGCAATTGGTTAGGTAAAGGTTGATTTCCATAACAACCATCCAAGCAATGTCAATACTGAAATAATCTCATCCATATCACCTATCAATAAATGATGTCTAAAATGTAGTAGCAGTGATAAAAACTCATTCAGGGAACCATACCCACCAGGAAACATTTGCGAGCTATGGAAATCTGAAATTTCCGGGTTCTCTGAAAGGTATGATTCCATGAAGGCTGCCACCGGGTCTTTGAAATGGATATCATAAACATGTTGGTCCATGGAACACACCTGCTCAAACATAACTGCTTCTTTGCTAAAAAAATGATGACCTTCTTGTTCCCTTATGATTAGATCTTGATCATCAATCATTACAACTTCCTCTTAAAATAGTGCTCACAAGAGGATGAAAAAACAGGGTTTACATCATATGGATTTTGATAAATTAGAAACATATAGTTGTCAATGTAGTCATCAACTATTTCATCTTCAACATTGTTTGAAAACTTCTCTTGAATTTGACATGCATACCTGTTCATTGAAACATCTACAATCATTGAAGAATCTGATTCATAATTTGACACATACTTACATCCTTGCTGTTGTCCGGGATTTGATTCACACTCACTGTTTTCTTGCTGAAAATCTGAAATGTGCTGACAGTTCCCTTGTTCATGTGCATGCAGATTTTCAAAGTCAACCTGCTCTCGGATCCTTCTGGAAGAACATATGTTCTCCTCCACTCCTTTAGCATATTCAAACAACTATCTTAGGGATGAAGACCTCCTTTCTAACAGGAGAAGGGAAATTTCTGAATGAAGAGCCATAACATAATATATCATGGTAGTTGTCTCTGTAGGTCATATCTCCAAAGGCATGTCATGATAAATGCTATAGAATCTTATGTTAAAAACAGACAAAGCTTCGTCCTCCTCTCTCTTCAAAGCATAAAAATCAACAAGGTATGAATATAATGATTTGTTCTCACCCCAATACTTCAAAAAAGCATTAGAGAACTCATTCCAAGAGCTAATGGAATCATCCCTCAGACCCTTAAACCAAACAACAACATCTATGAACAAAGACTTGGAGAACAATCTCATGATCACATCTTCATGAACAATCTCAAACCGATCAACAAAGTTTTCAAAGGATTCCAAGTGCCTCTCCGCTGAAACTTGATTCTCTCCAGAAAATTGGGGAAGATACTCAAGGCAGTCAAGAGGATAAGGATGAAGAAGAAAGGGCAACCTTAAAGGATTGAACATCTTCATTCTGATTTTAATTTGAAAGGTAGTGGGTTGATCATGAAAGTTAATAGGTTGATTATAAGGTTCATCAGTAATGCAAAAAGGTACTGAGCTATGGATAGGTTTGGAATCAGTTCCGACCTCTGTAAGGTTACATGACTTATCAGATTCAAGAGGAATTTGAATGCAGTGATCATCTTTATGAATGGGTTGAGGTAAAGCTATTGAATCTATATCTACAATATATGCAGTATGCAGATCTTCTTCTTCTAGAGATGGATATATACAAGAAGGATTATGATTTTCTGAATATACAAAACAGAAAATGATTCTCTTTACATGCAAAGGGAACAACATGAAAGAGTTGATAAAGAACAACAACAGTTCATGAAGTAGACTAATGAACTAATACATGGATTTAGAACTCAACCTCTTCATCTTCTATCAACCGGATCTTCCCTAGTGGAGTCTTTAATCGTGGAGTTGCTAGGCAGATTGCTACAGTCAATTCTGTGTCCTCCCTTTGTCTGCCATCAAAAGTTGGATCTATGTCGTTCTTCCCAGGGAAACTAGCTTCACTTCTGCTCCCCGGCAACGACGCCAAAATGTTATCACTCAGAACTGACTTGGGTTGAATGCAAGTAAATCCCGAGGTAACCTCGAACCACTTTGGATTGGAAACTTCCCTTTCCAACCCAAGAGGGATCTCTAAACTAATGTGAAATATGATATTCAATAAGCTCAAACAATGGGTAGATCGAAAAGTATCATAAAGGTTTTTGGGTTTTTGGGTTTTTGGGTTTTGTGGGTTGGACAGGGAGAATAGTTCATTGCGCATGGAGTCAAATGATAAGGCAAATAATACAAGAGTTCAGAAATGGGTATCAAGGGAACAGAGGCAAGGTAGAGGTTGCTTACAATGAAAGATATTTATAAAGGTATCACAACAGAATAGAGAGAAAAAAATACTTTATGCAAATAGCACTTATCAACGAGTGAATTATTAACATAAAACAAAAGAAAATGACTACAAGGGACTGCGAGACAGAGCATCTAACAAAGGGATGAATTATGGACCTGCAGTTCAGTTCACGAAGGTAACTTATAACCATCAATGTAAAAAGAGCATCTAATAAAGGATGAGTTCTATTAACATAACATGGTTACAAATTAATAATAAAATGGTGAAATGATATGAAAATTCAGAAATGAGGCACACTCTGCAAAAAACATCACATGAATCTCTGCAATCTCAATAACAAAAACCTCTGCAAATTGTATTAAAATGAAAATGAAAGTTCTAGCCACGATCCCCTACTCCGGTGCCTTCCCCCGCCTTTTTCCTTTACAAATCATTAGCTATATAGATTATTCCTTGAACAAACTGCTTCTATTTTCCCAAGATACAAATCTAATCTTCATACTAAAATAATAATATATGGTAGAAAAATTGCCCAAAATCTCGAGCAAATGAAGTTGAAATTTCTAATTTGTTTTGAATTTGGAAACATTTGTCACTTTCATTATCGAAATGAGGATAAGTCTACCATCGGTGCCATGATCTTATCCTCGAACTGTTGAGGGATGCTTAACTGATGCCTAAAAGGCAGGGATACTCTGCCACTTGTTGCTTCATTGGTAGGGAAAATTCAGCCCTCCTATGCCACCTGTAGATTATGGAGCACTGTCTCCTGTAAATGACCTTTTTGTAGCGCTCAAAAATTCTGTAGCGCACCTCCTAATTTCGTAGGGAACTAGTGTTTTTGGCCCCACCTCATGGGCTTCTACTATGACTCTGTCAATTACTTCCTACAATCTTTCTGCAACCTCTTGATGTCTTTTAGGAAACATTTGAGCAGCCTTGCACATATCTAGTTGGTGATCATCACTAGATAAACACATCGATCTAGATTTAGAAAACCTAGCAGAATCTCGATGTCCAACAAAGGATTTCGAAGCAGCTGAACAAAGAGACAAATTTGTCAATTGAACTCGAGAATATGGAGAAGAAACTAACGGAATAAGAATCTCAGTGTCTAGGAAGAAGAAAGATTCAGATTCTGAAGTAGGAGGCATAAACTGAAATTCCTCTCTGAAATAGTTTTCTAGATGTGATTTTACCACAAAGCCAAATTCATAAGGCGTTGGTCACAGTGTTGTCTGCTCATCAAACAAGCATAAATGCCTTGGAAACTATTTGGCGTTATTTGGAAAGTGTAGTTTCGATCTCATGACAAAAAATATGACAATATCTTTGCACTGAAAATGGAAAACGCCAAAAACCCAACCTCTGTAACATTTAGATACTGAAATCAACATGTGACTTGATTTATGGCTTGATTTCATGGAATTGGCCTTGTGTGTCGATTTGTTGTTTGACTCGTGGCTTGACTCGTAACATGGATTTGTGCTTTGGCATGTGGACTCAGCTTGAGTTGAATGTGTTTGATATGTAGACTTGGGGTTTGTCCCTTCGACCAATACTGAGCACATCTCACATAGACGAGAATGGGAGTAGGAGAATGTTGGATACCATCGTGATTAATGGAACATCTAATAGTTGGTGTTTCTGGCAGATAACATCATCTACCATTTCCTGTCAAGAAACTATGTTTGCATGCGTCGAGCTGCCAATTCCCTAATCACCAAAATTCATGCAACTGAATGTAACAAGTATCCTTGAAAGTTGGCATTTGTGACATGCATTGTTTATACTTGTGTGTTGTGATAGTAAGTCAGATGAGACTTGGAGAATTGGAGTGGGAGCTAGCCTTTAGTCTTAAATTGGAGTGTTGACATGTGACTTGACTCATAACTTGGCCAGGCTTGCCTCGTGACTTAGCATGAGAATGGGGCATGTGGCTTTTATAAACTCTAGACTTAGGATAATGCAAAAGATCTATGCATATAACTTTAGGTTTAGACTAGGCTTAAGCCACTTTAAAGCACACTCCTCCTTGATAAAAACTCAATGAAAAACTAGAAATATATCCAGATTAAATATCTTGGGCAACATTTTTGTATTCAAGATCAAAAGGGCGAAACCAAAGGATTTCTGGGAAAAAGCGATCAACAGGAGCTTGATGAAGAATCTGGAGGTTAATATATTGGCCAAAAGACTGAAGAAAATGATAAATCAAGTAGAGAGTGGTGGAAATACTCTCAAAAATACCTTTGCATTTTGATTGCTAACACTTGGGTTTACTTCTTAAAACTTAAGAGTGAAGTTTTTGACAAGTTTTTGGCCTACAAGGCCCTTGTAGAAAAACAATCTGGACCTCAAATTCAAAAGTTAAGAACAGATAATGGAGGCGAATATGTGAACAATAATTTTAGAAGTTACTGCACTACACAGGGCATCCAAATGCAACACATTGTTCCATATACACCAAAACAAGATGGTGTTGTTGAGATAAAGAACTGTACATTAAAATAAATGGCTAATTGTATGATCCAATCTAAGGGATTAAGTCTAAAGTATTGGGAAGAAGCAATCAAATGTGAAAATTACATAATCAATCACACTCCCACAAAGGCTCTTAAAAATATAACACTGGAAGAAGCTTGGACTAAAAGTAAACCAGAAGTAAGTCACTTCCGTGTATTTGGCAGCATAGCATGGGCTCACATTCCTGATGAGAAAAGGAAAGAATTGCAGCCTAAAAGTGAGAAGTGTGTATTTATTTGTTATTCTGAAGATATCAAAGGTTATATAATTCTTCAACCACATTGTAATGAAATTATTAATAAAAGAGATGTTAAATTTGATGAAAATCTCTTGGCCTACGAACCTAATTTGGTGATTATGCCTTATTCAACCTGCAAGCCATCTTCGACGTTTGTGCCTTTTTCTGTTCCTATTCTGGTTTCTTCTTCAGATGATGACAATGAGGATGACAATCCACCTCCACCTACTCACCTTCCTCCAGATGAGTCCTTTGAACTTGACCCAGTACCAGTTCCACCGCTTCCTAGATGGGTTTGTTCAACACGAGAAGCAGTTGGTGGTCTTGTCGATGATCCTTTAGATCAGTGTCGAACACATTCACAGTTCCAGTGAGATTCTTCTGTTTTGGCTCAAGTTTCAGAGACTCGTGATCCAGAGGCATTTGCAGAAGCTTCAGGTCATCCAGATTGGGATACAATAATGAATGAAGAGTATCGTTCTTTAATGGAAAACGATACTTGGGATCTTGTACCTCTTCCAAAAGGAAGAAAACTTGTCAGATGTAAATGGGTCTACAGAACTCAGTATGCATCAAATGGAAGTGTTGAAAGAAACAAGGCTCAGTTAGTTGCCAAAGTATTTTCCCAAGTTGAAGGAATTGACTATAATGAAACATTTTCCCTTGTAGCCAAAATGAATTCCATCCACCTTGTTCTTGCCCTTGCTGCCTTAGATAAATGGGAGGTCCATCATATGGATGTTAAATCTTCCTTCTTGCATGGAGATTTGCAAGAATAAATCTACATGGAACAACCTCCTGGCTATGTCTAGAATGACTCTATCCTTGTTTGTCACCTTAAGAAATCTCTTTATGGTATTAAGCAAGCTCCCTGAGCTTGGTATGCCAAAATGGATAGCTTTCTTCTTGACACTGGATTCTCTAGATGCCATTCTAATCATAATGTCTATACCAAGAAAGTAGGAAGCCATCTCATAATCCTTGTCCTTTATATTGATGAACTTATCCTTACTGGTAGTGACTAAAAAATTTTAAACCATGTGAAAACCATCCTTAAGAATAAATTTGAAATGACAGACTTAGGCGTTTTGCACTATTTCCTTAGCCTCCAAGTTTTGCAAACCAATGAAGTATTTTTTCTTTCCTAGTCTAAGTATGCTTGTGACCTTCTTCATTTCTTTCACATGGATGATTGTAAACCATCCCCTTCACCCTTCTAGTCTGGAGTCAAGCTTACTACCACTTGTACTTCTCCTGAAGTTGATGCCACCCTGTACAGTCAGTTAGTTGGTAGACTCTTATACTTGACTCATACCCATCCTGATCTTTCCTTTGTTGTTGGTATTATTGCTCGGTATATGCAAACACACCATGAAAGACATTGGAAAGCAGATAAAAGTAAACTTCGTTATGTCCGTGGTACAGTTCAGTTCGAGATACATTACAGTTCGGGGGGGACTCCTTTATTGGTTGGTTTCACTGATTCAGATTGGGCCGACGACCCTGTTGATCAGAAGTCTATTGCAGGTTATGTTTTCAGCCTTGGTTCAGGACCTGCCACTTGGGATTGTAAGAAACAACAGGTTATTAAACTTTCTTCAGCAGAAGCAGAGTACCGAGCAGCGGTAAATGCAAGTCAAGAAGCCTTGTGGCTTTGACAGATCCTTTCAGAGTTTGGATTCGAGAAACATCATCCTACCAGCCTTTGATGCGACAATCAAAGTGCCATCAAGCTTGCCAAAGACCCAATTCAACATCAGCGCAACAAGCACATCAAGCTATGATCAAGTTATTGAAGTGCTCTTTTTCCCTACAGAAGATCAAGTTGTAGACATTTTCACAAAGTCTCTTACAGAAGAAAAAATTTCCAAACTTCTATCTATGTTAGGAGTTCAGGAAGTTGTCATTCAAGGGGGATAGGCTCTAATGCCTCCTTCCTTCTCCTATTGTGTCAACATTGTAAATCCTTAAATCCTATCCCAAGTTGTTCTTAAAGGGGGATGTTAGGATATTTAGACACTTAGGAGATAGTTAAGATCTACTTGGTCTAATGTGTCGTTAGGTAAAAGTGTGTTTCTTAGTGTGTTTTTTTGGTATGCATTAGTATGCATTTGTAGTTAGAAAATCCGATGGTCACGATATGTTCCCGACATAGAGTGATCTGACGATTCATAATCTCCTCAATCTTAATGGCCATTGATCCATGGATTAAATCCCGATTGGTCCATGATCTCTATTTAAAGAGCATGGAGGGTCATTTGTCGATGATAGATTGTGAGAAACTCTCTTGTAAAATCTCTCTGTAATCTTTTTCTTTTGCATTAATAAACTTCTCCAAGTGGTCGTGTTGGTTGGGGCCGTGGATGTTTCCCCGTAGGAGTTTTACCATGTGAAAACATCAGTGTGTTGATCTTTGATCTG
Source organism: Picea sitchensis (assembly GCA_010110895.2). Classification (NCBI taxonomy): domain Eukaryota; kingdom Viridiplantae; phylum Streptophyta; class Pinopsida; order Pinales; family Pinaceae; genus Picea; species Picea sitchensis. The sequence continues at coordinate 10,619 of SNQJ01S0078186.1, forward strand.
GTTATGTGAGTGTTTATTGAAGGTGTGTTGGGTATATGTTATATTCTTTGAATGTGTGTGTGTGTGGGCACACCATATTCGACAACTACGTCTGATGATCCATCTAGTAGTGTTCTTCGTGTCGTTTGCGCCAAGAACTTCCTAGGGGGGTCCCAGGGGAGGGCTAGGTATGCCCCCCCCTGGTTACGTGCAGCGTTAGGGGCAGCGCCCCAATTTTTTTTTTTTTTGCGGTTTTTGCTATTTTTAGCAGTTTTCTAAATTAATCCCAGATTAAGGGGTTAGGTTTTTGGTATCTACAAAATACCTAAAAACATTGTATATATTGTATGGTGAATGGTGAAGTTCAATATAATGAATATAAGAAAGGATTTCCCCGGTTGAGGGTTTTTGGTATAAATCTTTGTGTACTATGTGAATGAGCCATTGATTAATTTATGTGTTCTTAAGAATATATATGCATTGCTTTACTTTGCAGGTTTAAAACTTACATGTGGTATCATAGCTCATTTTTGGCTTCATAAGGACGCCTTTGTTGCTGAAAGTTTTGTTCGGTCTTGATAGATCAAGTTTATCTTGGGTCTGTGATAAACCCGGGTTTAGTGGGATCTTTTGCAGTGGTTATTCGAGTGTATAAAGAGGAATGGCGAGCTCTTCTAGAATCAATATAGAGAATTTCAACGATAAAAACTTTGAGCTATGGAAGATCAATATGGAGGACCTTCTTGTAGACAAAGAACAATGGATTGCTATGGATCCTGGTACACAACCTACTAGTACACAGCCTACTGGCACACAGACGACTGGTACACAACCTACTAGAACACAAACTACTAGTACACCACCTGCTGGTATGTTAAAGGAAGATTGGGAGAAGTTGGACAAAAGAGCAAGGAGTACTATTCAACTCTACCTGGAAGATTCGGTGTTGTTGAATGTCTCGGGAGAAACTACAACCAAGGAACTATAGAATAAGTTAGGGAATTTGTATCAATCAAAGTCCCTGGTAAACAAGTTGTTTCTTCGAAAGAAGTTGTATCATCTTAGGATGGAAGATGGAGATTCTATGATAGAACATCTAAATGCCTTTAATACTCTGGTAAGTCAACTTGTCTCTGTTAATATTACGATTGCAGAAGAAGATAAGTGTATTACTTTGTTATGTTCTTTTCCATACTCTTGGGATAATCTGGTTGTAGCAATTGGTAGTACCACTCAATCTACATTGAAGTATGAGGATGTATTTTCATCCTTGTTATCTGAAGAGATGAGGTGAAAAAACATGGATGGTCATAGCACAGATGATTTATTTGTAAGAGGTCGTACCCAAGACAGGAATCCTGGTAATCCATCAAGGGGAAATCTAAATCTACAAGTAGATCTAAGTCTCCAAGAAAATCTTTGAGGAAATGTTGGAAGTGTGGTAAAACAAGGCATTATAAGAAAGATTGCAAGTCTAAGAAGGTTGAAAAACCAAAAGGATCTGATAGTACCTCTTCCATAGAGGCGAAAACCTCCACTGAAGAAGGAGGTGATGTTTACTTGGCGTCTACAGGTACACATGCACTCTAAATATGAAAAATATGATGGTGGTGATGTATTCCTAGGAGATGAATCGACAACCAAAATCATGGGACGTGGAAGGGTTAAGTTGTTGCTAAAATATGGAAGGATTAGAACTCTCCCTGGGGTTCTGCACATTCCAAAACTAGTCAGGAGCCTAATATCTGTAAGCAAGTTGGATGATGGAAGAGTGGATACTGTATTTGGAAAGGGCACTTGTAATATGGTACGAGGAGTAATGGTGTTGATGAGGGGAGTTCGGTGTGGAACTCTATACAAGTTGTTGGGAAGCACTTATACCAATGGGTGTAATAGTTATATTGTCCTT
>SNQJ01S0078186.1:12516-28956 GCA_010110895.2 Picea sitchensis
GCTAGAAGTGAGTACAATGTAATAACACAAGAAGTATTGACAGATTGAGGGTAGAAATTCACGAAAAACCCAGAAAATAGAGGGGACATGAATTTAATTGAAGAACGGGTTGTGCAATGTTCAAACAATCACAACTCAAGCTATAAGAGTCAAAATCAAACCCGCAAGAGCATGAGGAAGGAAGAGATAGAGGAGAAGAAGATCAGGGGATCTTGACCAAAAGGCTAACATCATAAATGCCCATAATAACTCGACGAACAAAAGACAATGCCAATGGGTAGAGTTAATCATATTTTTTAATGAATATAATTTATAAACTGCCTTAGGGAGAAAATAACCACCTAGGAGTCTTTTCATATTTTTTTATAACGCTCGCATGCTCATTTTTAAAAATTTAAAAGAAATTCAAAATGTAAGATGACAAAATGAAGGGGAAATGAAATGAGTAGTCACAAGAGATTAGAAGTCTCTCTTGTCTTATCAAAGAGAACTCGTTGAATGTAAGAAGGGACTTTTTCCTATTGTATAGACTGAGAATACTCTTATTTCTGAATATATGAAGAGTAAAAGGCATTTTGATGTCATCATTGTTTTCAAATGCTTGTGGGATTACTCTATACCTGTATTTGTTGTTTAAGATTTCTGAGTGCTAATAATATGGACTATTTATGTGCTTAGCATTTAGAATTCTTATGTTGTTGTTATTTCCAATGAGTACAAGGATGATGTTACAGGTCTCCTCTTCAACTACATGAAATGATATCTAAACTATTATTTTCTTAACATATTCTTGGCTACAATTAACTATTTTTGTTCTGAGAATACCACTTTAAACTGTGCTTATCTATTAATTTTTCTCCCGCAGGATAGGTTAGAAGTAGTTAGGTTAGATTAGTTTTCTTTCAGTTTAAAGTAGGTTTTAAATTAATTAGAAATCTTTGGGCCAAAATTCATTGTCTTTACCATTTTTATTCTTTAAATTATTACTGGCAACCAAGCCCACATATTGGTCAGAAACACTACACCAAATGAGAGTAGGTCTAATTGGGACCTTCCATCGGGCGTTCTCCCTTACCTACTTGATAGGCCATTTGGACCCGTCAACACTTGGGTAGGCTTTTCAAATGTGCTAAGAGGATCGAACCATTTCTAGGTTGTGACATGGAAAGAATAGATAAAGATTCATGGAAGACCAAGATGGAAGCCATGAGCATGGGCTTGGAATAGTGCAATCAAGAGATATGTCAGTTGTACGGGGTACATGTAATGACGCTAGAGAAGACTAGTGCATGGGCTAAATATTGGGTTTAGAAGTTGGAAACTTTGATAGACTAGGTATAGACTTCATAGAAATTAGAGTTGGGATCATTCAAGAGGAAGGATGCCAACAATGTAGCAAGGAAGCACTTGATGTTGCGTAAGTCCAGAGGTAATAATTTTTTTTGTTTCCTTTGTTACCATAATTTTTTTTCCATTGATTTTCCTTTGAAGAATAAATTGTAAGACTTTGAACAAGTCCAAGTGCAATCAACTTTGAAGGTGAAGTCAATATCCTTGGGAGTAGACCAAGTGCAACAACATTCGAAGGAAAGTTGTATGCCTTCATAATAGGTTAAGGCAAATTCATGGCAGAAGTTAATGAACATGATTTGTAATGTTAAGGCATGAATGACCTTTGTTTTGTGAATGTAACCTTGAATGGGTTGAAGATGGTCGCCTGGATAGACATTGGTTCAACCCATAGCTTTGTAAGTGAACAATCCACTATAGCACTTCATTGTAAGGATTAGAATGGCATGGCCACATTCAAGGTGTTGAACTTAGTAGCAAAGCCAATAATAAGAGTAATTTGTTCTATGTCTTTGAAGGATGGGCAATGGATTGGAAATTTGGACTTGACAATGGCTCCATTTGATGACCATGTATTCATATTGGAGCAACAATTTCTCAATCTTTCTAAAATAGGTTTAGTACTGCATGAGAACTGTCTGATGTTCATAGATGGAGAAAAACTTGTGGTGTGCCTATGATTACTAAAATGAAGTAGGTAAGGATGGAAATAATGTAATCCATGACACTGATTGAGGAATCCAATGAATTTGTAGAGGCCTTGTGTCGTCACACATCAACAAGAAGACAATTTTGGGTAGAGCGACCTTGGTTACCCAAGATGGTGAAGTCCATATAGAGAGAAGGTTGTCAACATTAGAGACTTTGGTGGAGTTATTCTTGGAAAATCCTAAATTATTATGTACTTTAAGGAATTGGAGGCAAAACATTGGGAACAGGAATGAACTTGCACTAGTAGCAGTTGAGGAGGTTGTTGGAAAATGCACTCAACAAGACACAACATGTTGCACACAAACTTATCCATGAGAGAAGGTAGTTCACATGAATGTTGATTCTTTAGTGGAAAACAATCCATTATTGGGTCTAAGCGGTGCAAGGATGCATTTACATGACAAGATTCTCAGTTACAAGATGTTGGAATGGTCAAAGAAAGGGTTGGTAGACATGAGACTTTGATGGGTTCACTTCAACATTGTGAAGACCAACAATTTAAGGACAATATAGAAATTATTTTACATGGATTGCAAGACTTAAAGACAATGACCTTAGAGGCTAACCAACCATCCATTTAGAAGAAGGGGTTAAGTAAGTATGCTAAGAGGTGAGGCAAGATGATACAAGAGGGGGAAAATGTGACTAGGGTACCTTTGTTGATAGCTGAAGAAGTTCAAGACTCTCAGTTGGATGCAAAAGTGGGAGGTGAAGATTTCCCTAATCATGACATAGTTGACATCAGAGATTTTTGTAGATTAGCCATGGGTATCTACGATTTCCAACTAACTGTAGATCAATTAGAATAGTTTGGCTATAGACCAGTGGAGAAGGAAGTAATTCTAAGATAGTTGAGTGTGAAGCACAAGTCATAACATTTGGTTGGTAGTGGCCTTAGTAGCCACTTCCATCTCCTTTCGTCTAACGAGCCATAAGGAGGCTCATTGTCTAGGATGAGCTAGTGGATCTTAGATCACCAATGGAAAATGTGGCTTGGAAAATTCTATTTAGAGATAACTTAACAATATAGAGGTGAAAGTGGTGATCTTTCCTTAGTTGAAAGAAGTTGTACAAGTTGACTAAAGTGTAGATGGAATTAACTATTCTGAGCATGAAGAAGTGCATTCTCATGGTTTGGGCGTGATGGTTATGACTAGTTCAAAACTTGAGGGCTAGCAATGTACATAAGCATGGGAGAATTGGTTAAGTGCAGAAGAAATAATAAGTTTGGGAGAAGTGTCACGTGACCTCAGGTGCTAAAATGAACTTGGTGCAACCACAAGATTGAAAAGAAAAATTAGGTAGACTATAGGTCCATGACATAATCCTTCTTGGAGGTGTGATCTTGCTAAGGTGGCCTTCATGGGGTGTGCACCCTCATGTTCCACATTAGTTCCTCTCGACTTAGATCCAAATCATCCCCAACTTCCTCTTGGTTTAGGAATGGTTGTAGATACTGTAAAAATGCTACAAGGACTTGCAATAAGAGGGAAGGACATGAAAATATGCACATAGTGTTGTAAGTCTAGAATTGTTGAGTGTAAATCAATAAGAGGAGGCTCAACAATGAAAAAACATGGCTAAGAGTTGTGTTGCTACTATAATATGGATGCCAAGTACTACGATCATGGTAATATACCCATGAGAAACCACTTCTTGTCACCATTGTCTAGAAGAGGTGTAGCCAAGGTGTGGGGTGCCCTGCTAGAACAAGTAGCCTTTGTTGTAACTTCAAATCCGTTGGCTTAAATTGCACATTGACGAGTGGATTTGAAGTGAAGACATTATAAATAATGCTTGGTAAAATTGACACAATCACACCATTTGTTGATTTGATGCTCTCATCTTCGTATCTCTATCTCAAATTACTTTCGCATTTGGTCATACCTTCCTATGAAAAGACCTACAAATGTATGTTATTCAACAATGTACACTAAGAAATAAGTGCTTCAAGCTTTCAACAATCTTATATACCTTGATATTCCATTCAATTGCATGTTTATCCAACCTCTAATTAACACAATTTAACTTTTATTTCATCAACCTTTACTTTCAAGTTATCATGTCCTTTACTTTCAAGTTATCATAACTTTTATTTCATCAACCTTTACTTTCAAGTTATCATGTCCTTTACTTTCAAGTTATCATGTTTGGTCTGTCTTTTCAACCAAACTTGCATTTGCTCCTCTTGAAGATGCCAACTAGTTATGTTTGTTAACCAATTTACACAATTTCTTTTTCAAATTCCTTTGAAACTCAATATCCTAGCTTACTACCTCATTGTCATTATAACTATGAACCTTACAAATTATGTCTTTATATATAATATTCCCTAAGACTATGTATAAAACCTCTCCTATGTTTGAAAGCAACACTCTCCATGCATCCCATATTTTTAATCATATTAAAAACAAATACATCTATGATATCCAAGTCAAGTCTTAAGCCAAGTTGTACTCAGTCAAAGTTAAATCTTCATTGCATTGTGGATATTAATGTTTAATTACAAAGTCACCGTGCCATAAGATTTAAAAACCGTGCCGTAAAAGTGGTTACAGAAATTTTGAAGGCGGATTTATGAATGAGTTTTGAAGTCCCGTAACTCATCAGACATTGCCACGGAGTGGTTTCCGATTACCGGATGCTGGGATCGGATTAAAACACATGCACTTCAACATTCCGTAATCAATTACAACCGTCGAATTGTAAGACACGTGGATGGCTGGATTAAACACGTGGCATATAGGCTCAGGGTACGAGCTATGGTTTCTCCGGAAATACCATTTTCCAAACAAAGGTAGTGCACAATGCTGGGATCGAATGCAAACCAGATGACAGGTTGGGGATTTGTATGGTTATTATATATGCAGAAGTGCTCCAAGAACACAGAAATGATGGTATCCACCTCTCGATTGCTGGCATTAGTTCTCAAAGATTTTGGTATATTGGTAAATTTTACTCAGATGGGTGGCCTATCCGAAACACATACTAAAATGACATTGAAATAGTTAGCAGTTGAATATATTAGAGGGTTATCCCCTTTAGCCCAATACACACTTTGATGCATAAAGTGGGAAGGGTATTTTCTTTCATAGGGTGCCTTGGCCCTATTCGTTTCTCAAGAATATCTCAAGGTAAAACATCACTCTCAAGAAAAAGTAAGGATGTGCATGGGAGAAACAAAACCATGAAAATAGGTGTAAACTACAAGGTGCCATAAATGAATGAGATGTAAAAATAACCATGCCAGAGGTGTACGAGATGGCCTTAAGATACACCAATGTAAGACATTTGATGTTGAATGCATGGTTGTACCACGGGTGTAGGAGTTTTTCTCAATATACCCCAATGTAAGAAGAGATTTTATATTGAATGTATCACTGCGATTGGAAATGGTATAGGGGTAATGGTGCAAACTGCTAAAGGAACCTAGATGGTTTTGCGACTATTGAAAATATTATCGAAGTGAAGGTGCAAATAATAAAAGGAAACTAACAAGTACATGTCAAAGGATCTGGGTGGGAGGACTCCCTCTAAGGAGGCAAAAGATAATTGTAATGATTCACAAGATTAGTTAGGGTGGAGTAGTAGACCTCTAGGAACCCAACTTTGTATGTCAAGAGGATTTGGGTGGAAGGGCAACCTCCAACGAATTAAGGCGATAGAAAATGAGAGTTGGACGGGAGAACATATCTCCAATGAACCAACATGACCAAGAGAATGAAAGCTAGGTGGGAAAGTGGATTTGAAAGGAACCAACATGATTGATAAGCTTGGAGCTGTAGATTTTAACCTTGTACAATATTTTACTACAAACAAATTTTCAAGAACAAAAAAGATACAATGGCAAATACACACATTACATAGAGATTTTTCCCCTGGAAATCGAAATCGGGAAAACCAACAAATTTATATTCATTCATCGTGATACATTGTTTATAATACAATATACATATAGGAGCTAGTGGCATCCACAACCCTAATCTAATGACCTGGATTAGTCAACGACCCTAATTCCTTAACTGAAAGTAGAAACCATAAAAAAAAACTATGTGCTGAAAAACTGCCCAACAATGGACACAAAAATCAAGGCAACACGAAAAACGAGGAAAAAATGCAACACATTTCCTAAAGAAAAAAAATTCTCGGGGGGGCCTAACACCCCCCCCCTCAAACCCCCCTGCACGCTCGATGCAATGTAGTAGACACAATAGTTAGTCGTGGAAAGAATATAACACATACCCAACATTCTCCCACTTGTTGTTTTCGTTGCATACAGGGGGTTACAGGGTTACATAGTCAAAAATCCAGGGAAACAATGCCCATGGATCCTCTACACCAAGAGAACTTCTCAGTGCTCACATATTTTGTTAATGAATGTGCAACATTCTTCAAAGTGTACACCTTCATCAACAACACTTTCTTTTTTTCAACCATGTCTCTCACAAAGTGATATTGAATATCAATATGCTTTGTCTTTGAATGATAAACGGGGTTCTTTGCCAGAAAAATTGCACTCTGAATGTCACAATCTATCCTTACAACTTGTTGTACCAACCCAATACCTGAACACAATCTTTGTAACCATACTGCTTCCTTACTTGCATGAGTGGTTGCCATGTATTCAACTTATGTAGTTGAAAGTGCCACTACATCCTGTCTTTTGCTCATCCAACAAATTTCTCCTCCAAACAGGTTAAACACATACCCGCTTGTAGATCTCCTATGATCCAGATCTCCATCCCAACCTGCATCCACAAAGCCATGTGTGTCCAACACTCTGTCCAATCCTGGTCTACCTTGGTAGCACAATCCATATCTAGCAGTGCCACGCAAATACCTGAAACCCCTTTGTACTGTTGTCCAATGCTCCTTCCCTGGTTTTGACATATACCTGCTAAAAAATCTCACTGCATGTGCAATGTCCAGTCTAGTACAAACCATTGCATACATCAAACTGCGAACTGCACTCACATATGGAACACGAGACATGTCCTCCTCCTTTTCCTGTGTCTTGGGACACTAATCCGTAGATAAATTTACACCAATAGGAATAGGGACCTTGACCGGTTTACATTCCTGCATATTAAACCTCTGCAATATTGTCTCGACATATTTTCTCTGATTTAACGAGAGCTTCCTCTTTTTCTGATCTCTTTTAATTTCCATGCCCAAAATGAAATTTGAAGCACTGAGATTATTCATGTCAAATTTAGAGGACAATTGAGTTTTCACATACTGGATAATCTCCTTGTTGTTTCCTATCAACAACATGTCATCCACATACAAGACCAAGTAAATCAAATGATCATCAATTAATTTAAAATACACACAATGATCCTCTTTGCTTCTTGTGAAGCCAAGTCCCAACATATAAGTATCAAATTTTTGATACCACATCCTTGGTGATTGTTTTAAACCATACAGGGACTCTTTCAGCTTGCATACCAACTCCTTCTTTCCCTTTATAGCAAATCCTTCTAGCTTCTTTATATAGATTTCTTCTTCCAGATCCCCATGTAGGAATGTTGTCTTCACATCCATCTGTTCTACTTCAAAATCAAATGCAACAACAACAGATAATAGAAATCTGATAGAAGTTAACTTGGCAACATGAGAAAAAATCTCACCAAAATCAATTCCCTCAACCTGGGAATAACCCTTTTCTACTAACTGAGCTTTGTATTTCTCCACTTTGCCTTCTGCATTCAACTTCTTTTTAAATACCCATTTGGTTCCAATGGGATTTCTTCCAGTTGACAACTCCACTAGATCCCAAGCCTCATTCTTATCCAAGGCTGCCATTGCTTCATCCATGGCCTTTTCCCATAGCTTTCCATCCTCTGAATACACTATCTCCCTGACAGTTTTAGGATCATCAACAATAATAGACAAAGCAAAAATTGAACAGAAATCGGATGGAGTATACCTTTCCGGTAGCCTTCTTTCTCGAACCGATCTCCTCAATACTGGAGTATGAGGATCTTCTTCTTCTGATTCATGTTCTTCTATAGAGTCTGATTCATCATCCTTTAAATCAAACTCTATTTTCTCTAGTTCTTCCTTACTTGGTAGAACTTCCTGTTTAACAACATCCTTTGTTTATCTAAATACCACATCTCAACTATACACAACCATCTTATTTTATGGGTTCCAAAGCTTATAACCTTTGAGACCATCTTTATACGCAATAAATATACACTTTTCAACCTACTTATCTATCTTACTCCTATTTTTCTTTGGAACATGAACATAGGCCTCACAACCAAAGACCTTGAGATGTGTGAGAGGAGGTTTCTTACCAGTCCATACCTCTTGTGGAGTCTTGTCATCCAACGATGATGAGGGTGATCTGTTGACCAGGTAACATGCAGTACCCACTTCGTCTGCCTAGAATAATTTCCCTAACCCAACACCACTGAGCATGCACCTTGATTTTTCCATCAATGTCATGTTCATCCTTTCTGCAACTCCATTATGCTGAGGTGTATATGGAGTAGTCTTCTGCCTTGCTATACCGCACTTCTTACATAATTATTCAAATTCATTCCCGCAGAACTCTCTGCGATTATTTTTCCTCAACACCTTAATTCTTTTCTCTGTTTGATTCTCAACAAGAGCCTTCAACTCTTTAAACTTGTCAAAGACTTCAGATTTCTTCCTAAGGAAATATTTTCAAGTATTCCTCGAGAAGTCGTCTATAAATGAGACATAGTACATATATTTTCTGAATGATGGAACCAACACAAGTCCAAGCACATCACTGTGAACTAGCTATAAAATTCCTTCTACCCTTGTTCCACCAAAGGGGAATCTTACCCTATTCTGCTTTCCATATACACAATGTTCATAGAAATCAAAATCCAGAGAACAGTTAGACATACCTTCAACCATACATTTACCATGTAGTAGTCAAAGACCTTTCTCTCCGATATGCCCCAGTCTTTGATGCCACAACATAACCTTTTATCGAGAGACTGTAGGAGTTATTTCTTCTTCAACTCCAATATTAGAAACAATGGAACTATTATACCCATCACCAATAGTGCTTGCTTGCATCTTATACAAAGTTCCAAACCTAACTCCCTTCAACAACACTATTGCTCCTCAACCCATCCTGCAGGTTTCCTTTTCAAATATTGTTCTTACCCCTGCATCGTCCATTTTGCATACATAAATCAAATTTCTGGCCAATCCTGGGATGTGCAGAACACCAGGTAGTGTTATGATCCTTCCATCTATGAGCCCCAACTTGAATTTTCCTCGACCTATGATTATGGTTGTCGAGTCATCACCTAGAAAAACATTACCTCCATCATACCTTTTGTATTCACATAACCACTCCCTGTGGGGAGTCATATGAAAGGATGCACTTCAGTCAACCAACCATGCCTCATGATCTGCATTTGTTCTTGAAGAATCCAAGTACACATCCCCTCATTCTTCCTTGGAGGTCTTTTCTTCTATAGAAGGAGATTCTTCAAATCCCTTCTTTTTCTCAACCTTGGATCTACACTGCTTCTTATAGTGCCCTTCTTTTCCACATCTCCAACATACCTTTACAAACTTTCTGGGAGACTTAGACCTTCCCTTAGACTTAGATCTCCCACTTGAGGACTTAGATCTATTTCTTTCCTCGGAGCATCATCTTGCAAATAATGCATCTGTGCTCTGTTCTTCCATGTTCTTCTGTCTCATCTCCTCCGACAACAATGATGAGACCACTTCATCAAACTTCAAGGAATTTGTATTACTACCTATTGCCACAACTAGACTATCCCACGATTCTGGTAAAGAGAACAATAAATTGATACACTTATCTTCATCTAAAATTTTAATCTCAACATATACTAGCTGACTTACCACAATATTGAAGGTGCTCAAATGCTCTGCCACTGAGTCTCCATCTATCATCCTCAGGTTATAAATCTTCTTTCTCAGGAATATTTTATTTACTAGGGAATTAGACTGATACAACTTCCCCAAATTATCCCATAAATCTTTGGTCGTAGCTTCATATGACACATTTAGTAATACTGAATCTGAGAGACATAATCGGATTGTGCTCTTTGCCTTCCGATCTAACTTTTTCCAGTCATCTACTGAAGTTCCTGTAGGTGTAGTACCTAGATCCACCGCGATCCATTGATCTCTGTCCACCAACAGATCTTCCATATTGAGCTTCCACAACTAAAAAAAATTCCTATTACACTTCTCAATCTCCATTTTCGAACTTGCCGCCATTTATTTTCACCTGAAAAATCAATACTAGAGATCTCCCACTGTAATCAAGACATATCACAGTCCCTGATCCAGATTTGGATCTAGCAGCTTGATAGGGCTTAGAAAAGCCTAAAAAACAATGTTCCCAAAATGACTTCAAAATGGACGTGTGTGTAGGCCTCGTCGATACGAACCCAACACAACTTGAACAGGTTCAAATGGACGTCATATGCTCCTGATATTGCATTCAGTTTGAAAAGTTAAATAGGTAAAAAATCAACAGAGTCAACAGTCAAAAGTCAATGCTGACTTCAGCATGACATCATCATGCTGACATGGCAGAGGCACATATGGTAATCCATACAGATGACGTGGACCAACTAGGAGGTGACACATGTCACCACTATAAGGGTGACACGTGGCACTTGTACAACTAACTTGTCAAACCCAAATGACGACACGTGGCGAACAGAGATAGGTACGGATGGAGGATACGTGTTTCAATCATTGAATGACACGTGACAGGTGTGATTACGTGGCCAATTGCTGACAAGGCAGGTATAGAGCAGACACATGGGTGAATCACTAGTTGATAAGTGGCATCAGTGCAGCGAATAAGGAGGTGTCACGTGGCCCAGACTTGGGATGCCACGTGGCACCCAAGCATTGGTCGAAAGTTTCATGTACCAAAATTTTGGAGTTCGAAGGATTCAAACTCGTGACCTCCATCGGGAAGCTATGCCTTTGGAGTAGTTTGTATGCCAATGCGCCACCATACGACTTGTTATTACAAGTCTACAAACTTGTATTTAAAGTCTTGTAAAGTGTTGAATCGGGGCGAAAAGGGTTGGAGCTAAGCCCTAGCCCACGGATTTGTGCATCTGCATACGCCCACAAGCGCAGGAAGCCTCCACCCAGGTGATAAGTCCTGGGCATGGGGGATAAGGAATAAACACCTTGCGATGTGACTTGAGCTTGATACCCGACGCCTAACTTTAGGGATAGCCCCGAGTTTTATGGGGTTTAATATGACCATATATTCCGAGATAAGGGGCCAGCACACAGCCCTATGGGTTGGCGCTTGGCCACCTAATATAACCATATGACCATAAATAGGGGGGAGCGCTAGGCCTAAGGGGATTAGCACTATTATTATGGCATAAAGTGGTTTTTTAACCATATCTTATGGTTTTTTATTGATTTTATTAACCAGTTTCGGTTATTTGGCCATATCTTGGTGGATATTGGGCCAAATTGAGTGCCACAAAAAGTGGGATGTTGGGATTTGATCCCTCTACCTCATGGCTATATAAAACAAGCCATTGTGAGGTTTTAAACAAGCAATAAGTAGCAAATAATATTGAAGCAAGTCGAGGAAGAACTTGCCAAGGTCAAGTAGTCTTGAGTAGTGCAGAGTAGCTAAGCTTTGGAGGTGATTTCCGAGAGTTCTACTACTCCGTTTTCAGTGTTGTCTGTTGCGTCGGGTTTCTAAGACATAGAAGAATACAACTAGTCAGTCAGAGCCCTATATGATGTAATTTTAATGTAGATTGTAAAGCATTGAATATTGAATAGATAAAGCTTCCTTCATTGAGGACAAAGGCCCGGAGACGTAGGCGAGATTGCCGAACTCCGTTATCAACTTCTTGTGTACAATTGGTTGATGGTTTGCTTACTTTGTGTTATCTTCTATTTCTCTTAATTCTTTAAGTCTTTGTCATTTTCATATTCACATGCACCGTCAAAAAAAGGTCTTGATAATTTGAGGTCATAGTGTGTAATTGCTAAGCTTCGATTTTCGGATCAAGTGGTATTAGAGCAGGCTGACTTTTGCAGGAACTATGAATATGGAAAAAATATTGAAGAGAGATAGACTCTAAGAGCTGAAGGATATCAACCAAACAATGCAATGAGAGAATTCCGAATTGCGAAGATTGGTGCAGATTCTCAAGGAAGACAGGGAAAGAATGCGAACGTTGATGTTGGCAATGGAAGCAAGGCCAGTTGGAGGAAGTCCTTCAGTGAGAAGACTGATCCCTTTCAGGGATGATAGAACTCACCCATTCCAGGAAGCAATCCGATGAGGAGGATTCATATACTCCTGCTACTCCGCTTGAGGAGCAGTCGATAGGAGAGGCCATTGGCACGTTCTCTTCGCCAACATAAAGTATTGATTACACTTCAGCCTTGCCTGTAGTTGATCAGGAAGTGGAGTTCAACCATCCGGAGATAGCAGCGTCTGAGAAACATACCAAAGGAGTCGGTATGAGAATGCTATCGAAGTTCGGATACGGGAAGGGACAAGGCCTTGGAAAATATGGCCAAGGCAGAGCCGAGCCGATTGAGGTGCATGAGCATCCACTCCGGGAAGGATTGGGATATGCAGGAGAATCTTCTGAGGATGAAAGTCCAGTGATTCGTTGCATACACTGTTAGAAGTTTGGACATGATGTTGAACATTGTTAGGAACGACATCTAGAATTGACACCGGAATGGTTTCAGACTCGACAAGGAAAACAGGTAGTTCGAGCCAGCAACGATGCAAACAACGAGTCATGAAAGAAAGGTAAAAAGGTTGAAAGATATAAATCACCTTCACCCACCTTTACTGATGAGCATGATAGAGTCATGAACCTTATTAGAAAAATGATTCCATGCACGTTTTGTAGTCGCAATAACCATTCTGTTGCAGACTATTGGGAACAAAAAGTATATGGAAGAAAGATCATGGTGACAAGAAGTACGCCAAGACGCGATGACACGACATTGTAGGTCAAAAAGAATCTATGAGCAAAGTCAGTGCAGCCAGGGCAGGAGTTAGAAAAATCCAAGGGGGATTCAACTCAGTGAGGGCGTGATTCCATCAAGTTTCTTCTAGCAAGAAACACTTTCTCACATTGTCAGAAGAGCGAACATTGTGAAGATATATGTTGGAGGCTACATCCAGAGTTGTGACGGTCAACAAAGCCTGAAGGGCCCGAGAAAAAGACGGATGCTGCAAAGGAATAGAAGGACGTTGTCGAGGAGTAGAAGGACGTTGCAAGAGGACAACACGCGGATGCTGCAGAGAAGCAGAGGAACAACCGCAACACTCCATTGGTAGGAGATGGGTCATTTGACTGGAACTGGGCAGATTTTATGCCCTATATGTAAATTTGAGTCAGTATCATTGTCATTGATGTAATAAAAGTGATTTGATTTATGGAATCACTTATTGAGTTTAGTTAATGTTAAGTCTAGGTTGTTTTTCATTAGTTGATTGATGTAAGGATGTAGTCGATTGATGTAATAAACATTTTGGAGTCCAAAAGGTCTTTAGTGGGAAGGCATGATCCAGATTTGGATCCAGGAGCTTGATAGGGCTCAGAAAAGCCTAAAAACAAATGTTCTCGGAATGACTTCAAAATGGACGTGTGTGTAGGCCTCGTTGATATGAATCCAACGCAACTTGAATGGTTTCAAACAGACGTCGTATGCTCCTGATATCGCATTCTGTTTGAAAAGTCAAACAGGTAAAAGGTCAACACTGACGTCAGAATGACGTCATCATGATGACATGCTAGAAGCACATATGGCAGGCCGTAAAGATGACGTGGACCAAACAGGAGGTGACACATGTCACAACTAAAAGGGTGACACATGGAACTCATACAACTGATGTGTCAGCCCCAGATGATGACGCGTGGCGGACAGAGACAAGTAAGAATGGAGGAAAGGTGGTCCAATCGTTGATTGACATGTGGCAGGTGTGATTACATGGCCAATTGCTGACAGGGAAGGTACACAACAGACACTTGGGAGAATCACTAGTTGACAAGTGACATCAGTCCAACGAATAAGGAGGTGCCACATGGCCCAGACTTGGGATGCCACGTGGCACCCAAGCATTGGTTGAAAGTTTCATGTACCAAAATTTTGGAGTTCGAAGGATTCGAATGACCTCCATAGGGAGGCTATGCCTTTGGAGTAGGTTGTATTCCAATGCGCCACCATATGACTTGTTATGACAAGTCTACAAACTTTTATTTAAAGTGTTGTAAAGTGTTGAATAGGGGCGAAAATGGCTGGGGCTAAGCCCCACCCCACAGATTTGTGCATCTGGATACGCCCACAAGCGTGAGAAGCTTCCACCCTAGTGATAAGTCCCAAGTGCGGGGGATAAGGAGTCAACACCTTGGGATGTGACTTGAGCTTGATACCTAGCGCCTAATTTTAGGGATAGCCCCGAGTTTTATGGGGTTTAATATGACCATATATTCCGAGATAAGGGGTCAGCGCACAGCCCTATGGGCTGGCGCATGGTGACCTGATATAACCATATGACCATAAATAGGGGGGCGCTCTAGGCCTAAGGGGATTAGCACTATTATTATGGCATAAAGTGGGTTTTTAACCATATCTTATGGTTTTTTATTGATTTTATTAACCAGTGTTGGTTATTTGGCCATATCTTGGTGGATATTGGGCCAAATTGAGTGCCACAAAAAGTGGGATGTTGGGATTTGATCCCTGTACCTCATGGCTATATAAACCAATCCATTGTGAGGTTTTAAACAAGCAATAAGAAGAAAATAAGCTTGAAGCAAGTCGAGGAAGAACTTGCCAAGGTCAAGTAGTCTTGAGCAGTGCAGAGTAGCTGAGCTTTGGAGGCAGTTTCTGAGAGTTCTATTACTTCGTTTTCAGTTTCGTCTGTTGCATTAGGTTTTAGAGACATAGCAAAGTACAACTAGTCAGTCAGATCCCTATATGATGTAATTTTAGTGTAGATTGTAAAGCATTGAATATTGAATAGAGAAAGCCTCCCTCACTGAAGACAAAGGCCCGGAGACGTAGGCGAGATTGTCGAACTCGGTTATCAAATTCTTGTGTACAATTGGTTGATGGTTTGCTTACTTTGTGTTATCTTCTATTTCTCTTAATTATTTAAGTCTTTGTCATTTTCATATTCCCATGCACAGTCAGAGAAAGGTCTTGATAAATTGAGGTCATAGTGTGTAATTGCTAAGCTTCGATTTTCGGAGCAGTCCCGAGCCAAACCCTTGACCACAAAAGCATCCCCCTGAAGACAACTTCACTCTGATACCAAATGTAGATTTTAACCTTGTACAATATTTTACTACAAACATATTTTCAAGAACATAAAATATACAATGGAAAATAAACACATTACACAAAGATTTTTCCCCTGGAAACCCAAACTGGGAAAACCAATGTATTCTATATTCATTCATCATGATACATTGTTTATAATATGATCTAAAAATGAAGAGGACTTGAAAACTTGAAAAATTATTGCAAGTGAAATGTTATGTGTTTAAAGCAAATGGATCAGTTTGCAACACATAAATTAAAGGATTACTTATGCAAATTACACATAGACAACAACATAATGATTGAACATAAGCACATAAACACAACAATTTGATAAAGGAGTTCACCCCTCTTATGGGCTACATCTCCTGGTCCAGCGTCCAATGGTTTATTATTATTAATTTCTCAAAAGTTCTCAAACACATGTCTTACAATGCTCAAAATGACAAACCGACTACTCCAATGGCTTCCCAGCGTCCCAAAACCCCTGTCTGGGCTCTTTCGGCACCTCAATCGGTCGAAAAATGAGAAAGATAGGCCTCCTGGAAGTCTCCTTCTCCAAGCTTGTTGTCTCTGGTTCTACAATTCTCACCCCCCTTGAATGAACCTGGATCACATGCAATTTAAAGCGTATAAACCTGGCACCGGGCGCAACCATGCCAACGGTGCAAACCGTAGGACAGTTAAGGGCGCGCCAACCCCTAACCGCCTCGGCACCTGGGCGTATGGCCATGTGACCTCGCGCTTTGATAAAAAGTGGTTAATGCCGTTTTAAAACCGTGGAACCAACTCTCGCGCTCCAGGTCGCAGGCACATGGCACATAATATATGACCAAGGGTTATAAAAACCCCATGCACCAAAAACCGCGCACATACACTTTAATATGGTCACATGTTTGTAATAGGACCACGGGTTATGTTACTGATGCAGGAGCATAGGCTCATGAAAACAAAGTCACCCATGACTTCATCAAAGTTGAGAGAATTCAAAGAGACCTAGAGTCTCACATAAATGTAATTTCTTTATTTTCATTTAAGAATTGAAAAATGGATAAGGATTCTAGA